>OVAW01000523.1:0-14133 GCA_900406365.1 Heliophila coronopifolia | reverse complement strand
AATGTGGGATATGGAGGGAAACAACTCCCAACAAACTCCCCCTTCACGGCATAGCCCAAAATTGTCTTGTTATCAAAATCTCGACAACAACCTTCAAACTCTTCTAGATGTTTTCACCGGCTCGACGCTCGACCTAGCGGATAAAATGTTCAGAGGCACTGCGACTCTCCTCTCACGACATGACTTGACTTGTCCGGATAGCGACGCTCGACACGAGATGTCTGGATTAATAAAGCTTTCCTTGGCTCGACGGCTCAGAGGTTCAGAGGCCGACAATTCCACACGGCTTGACTTGTCTCGTCTAGCAAGCACAACATCTTATCTTGATGACTTTAACATCTTTCACAAAACCACCTTACACTGGGAGTAAGATGTAAGGATAACATCACAGTTCCAACAAGTTTGTTTCTTCCATGATGATGACCTCAAAGAAACTCATACAAAGTTTCATCAAAACAAGTTCCACCCAAACTTGAGCCTTATCATATTCTAAAGGTAATGTAGACTGATCACCACCGATCTCGTCTTCCGTATTCAACATACACCAAAGTATGCACCACTGTTTGAACAAAGAAAGAACTTGAACAAACATGACACGCCGCCTAAAACGCAAAGTTAGGAAAACTTTCGATACACACTCATGGCAGAACCAATGCAAGATAAACCAAACCTTCATAAACAGAATATGAACATACACAACCATTATCACTCACAAAGGGTAGAGTGAGCCGATAATAACTTGAACCAAACGATCAATAAACCATTGATCTTCCATCATCGACTTCAATACAAATTAAATAGTTGTCCACTCGACCATGACAAACTCGATCATGGCAAACTCGATAATGGAAAACACACTCGGTCGATTTGTCCATCAATATGTCACCCAAAGGTAACAATATCCACACGAGATACAGCCACGAACGAATCTAAAAATTAAAAGAGTATGAGGAAAAAAATTTTAATAGTGTGGGGGCACTTATTAATAATTTTATTAAAAATAGATAATATAATAAATTTTTGAACCTAAAAATAGAAAAAAAAACAATTAAAAATTAGGTTGGGCCGCCCCGGCCCTACCATCTTCCTTGTTGTGTCCGCCCCTGGATACAGCCTTAACGCCAACCAAAACTCTGGTACCACTTGTTGGGAAATAAAATTCCAAAAAGTATCTATTTGATTAAGATGAGATTAAGACAACTAGAAGAAGACAAACATTGTATATATTTAGGAAAGGATAAATGCTACAAGAGGATAAACCCAAATCTCTCTTTCACAAAGAGCTCTCACTTAGACATCTCTTGTAGATCACTCCACTCCGGATGATATATTCAAATGACACAAATATCTCATATTTATACTAGTGGTGAGATGACTTCTAGACTACTCCAAGTCTCATCAATTCTCCTAGAAAATTATAGTCATCATGCATGACTAGACCATACACGTCCTTAAATACAACATCATTTGACTACACCATTTACTTCATTATTAAATGTGAGATATGGAAGGAAACAACTCTCACAATTATCAATAATAGAGATTATTATAAGTTTAAATGCAAAACGGTAATATAAATTAGCCAAATAAAAAACAAATAAACAATATTGTATTCATGATGAAATGCAAAATAATTGTATAAAAAAAGGTTAATATTTTGGAGTTTTAAAAGTTAGAATACGTCCCTGTTTCTTTGTACACACTGAAAAAAAGAAGAAGTTGAGATATATTTTACTGTTTTCATAATTTTTATATTTGAATTTTTTCCATATATATATGTATATGTTATATTTGCGTCATTTACGATGCATTATCTACTGAGAATTAATATTGAAATAGAGATTGAACGAATAAATATCTGTAATCTTACACGAATGGTAAATATCAGAATTATAAGCTCAAGCTAGTGTCAAATTGTAATTCGTTTTTATTGCATGAACAAAAAGTAGTAGTAAGAGTGAACACATTTTCCCTGTCTCGTGCTATCCGACTTTTTTTATCATATTTCTATTCCAAATTTTCTATTTCATATAAAAAATTATTCTCATTTGAAAAAGTTTGGAATTTCGAATGGGAACAAAAATTTGAAAAGTTTTTATCCCAAAATTCCTTTATATATATATATATTTACACATATATTAAATATTTAGAATTTATTTATCATGTATTTATAAAAATCAAATATAACTAATTTCTAAATTGATAAATTTTTATTACTAAAAATCTTAAATACAGTTAATGATTATGTTAATTTATCAAATTAAATTATAATATACTCCCTCCGTATTTTATTATATGTCGTTTTAGGGTATAGATTTTGTAAAAAATAAATGTCGTTTTAGGCAAAAAAGTGTCATTTTTTCCATTTTTACCCCTATTGATTTATTGTAATCATTAACTTGTTCACATAAACCAAAATAATTTTTCTTTCCCAATAAATATAGACCAATGAAATTAAAGATATAAAAAAGGTAAAAAGATAAAATAGTCCAAATTTTTTATTTTTGATAGTTGTGCAAAACCTTAAAACGACATAAAAAAAATACGAAGGGAGTAAGATGTTAATATATATATTGACAAGATATCTTCTTTATATTTTAACGGCTAAAGAAGGTTGGATAATCACTAGCAGAATATATATATAAAATAATGTATTAATTGGTTTTAATCTACTGTATAATAATAATGAAAATTGTTTGAATACTTATTTTGTTTTATGTTTGTTGTTGGATATACAGATGCAAAATGTTGGATTTTTTGTTTTACTTTTAACTATTTTTTTAATTATCAAATAATAAAATACTAACAAAAATTGAGAATTCCCGTTCCTATCCTGTCATCTTGTCATATTTCGTTTCGGTCCCGAATTTTAAATGAGATATAAATAAGACATGTATTTTACTTCCGAATTCCCATCTCGTTCTCTTTCTCAAACAATCCAGTCTCGAATTCCAGTCCACCTTTGATTTTTGGTGAGGCGTGGGCTAGACCGCATTATAAACGTTAATGCCATACAGATCCACGGTCTAAGATGTTGAAGACCATGACAACACCGTTAAAAATAACGATCAACGCATGTTTCTAGCGGGGTAGCTCCAAAATTTTTGATATTTTTTTAAACAAAAAAATAATTTCTTATGAAAACAAATCGAGTGGACATACGGGCTATATGGGTGTATTATATGGATTAATTATACGAACAAGTCATATAAGCTAATTCCGCAAGCCCAAGCCCACGCCCCCTGCCCATTTAGCCAATCGGCTATATGAGTTTTAATATTTTTAAACCCGCACAATTAATAGACCTAAATTATTGTAAATATAGCTAAATTATTGTAACTATAACTGGAAGTATTAGCCTAAATAAGCGATTAATAAAAAATTTCTATGTTACTTTAAGGCGATAGGTTTGAGCCTCCAGGCCCTCCACAATAACGGAGTTTAAAAAATGGTCTTTGTCTAAAAAAAAAAAAAAAAAAACTATACCATTACGATGCGGGTTGGCCTTAGCCGATTTGAGATCTGTACCGTTAGATCATCCCTACATATTAGAGAAAACTTAACCAGATTTTAGACCGGAAATCTTACTATCATATTTCTTTACATTTTTTTAATCAAAATTAAATTTTGTGTTTCCAAAAAAGCGTCTCTAATGTTAACTCAGAGATAAAAAGCCACTTAAAACCCTAAACCCTTTTTCGATTTTCCCCAAACTTCCATCTTTCTTCAACCTCCATTGTCGATTTCATTCGATACTCAGTCGGTGCGGCCAATCTAAATTCGTGTAATGGCTAATTGCATCGGATCTTCGTCTTCTGATTTTCACTCTGTGTTCATCGAGACCAATATCGAAACTCGTCTCGTGTTACTCGTCCATAACGACGAAAACATCTCTGATTTCAAAGGTGATGAGAAACAAACTTTTTACTTGCTCAAATCTCTACATCCTCCATTGAATCGGCTTCTAAACTTATGCGTTTCAGATTATCTGGCCACACTGTTTATTGAGTTTCTGATTGTAACAAAAATCGTATGTTTTGTTGTTTAATTATAGACAAATTACGGAAAGAGCATAAAAAATGTTTCCCTCAAGATGGAGAAATTAATGTTTCTGCATTGAAGGTATGTTTTTTTGTTTCTGCCTTTTTCATAGAACTTGGCTTAGAAAAGGGTTCCTTGGACGTGCCTAAGCTTGAGGTGACTTAGGCAATGGCAATCTCGCGGTATGACTCAAGGCGAGACAGTAAAAAAAAAGGCCCACTCCTAGGGCCTAAGGCGAGCACCTTTGTAAAATTAGGCAATTTACGACATAATCTCAATTTTCTAAGCATCGTAGCAGGAAAAGACTACAAATTTTAAGGATTATTATGTTAGTTTTTTTTTAAACTTTTTTATTTAGGTCTTAGTTTTTTTTTTCATTTTAAGAAAAGAAATAAGAAGTACTTTTAAACTTATCAATTCAATAAACATATAATATATATTTGGTGATCGGTTTGGTCCTTTGGAACTAAAAGGCGTGTCTAGGCGAATTTGTAATGAGTGGTTTTCTTTTATGTAATCAGGTTAAACGCCGTGGTCAGTTTTACCACTTGGCGGATTCTATGAATATGAGCAAGGCATTTGAAGGCACGAGGAAAGACTGGTTTATTTATGTTGATGTTGTAAGAGTTGACAAGGAAGAGCTGCTGACTATAATGGATGTTGATCAAAATTGTTCAAACCATGAGTTGCTCGAGAAGAAGGAGATTGCAAGTGATTTGGTACTTGTAGATGGGCATACAAAGGATATGGATCTTGAAGAATGTTTGAAAACCAAAGGTACGAAAACAAAGAAGAGGAAAATGGAAAGTTCGGATGGAAAGAAAAGTCGAAAGAAACGCACAGCTGATATAAATCTATCTGATGTTGTTACCACTGCTATAACATATCCTGTGGACGAGAGTCATGAGTTACGTGGTGAGGTACAACTTGGAGTCAATGCTTTTGAAACTTCCCCAGTTTTACCGAGAGAGAAACTAGATGATATTCTTACTAGAGAGATACAAAAAGGTAATCCCTGTTTTAGTTATTATGGAATATAGTGATTCATATTAAAAGTTTTTATTGGAGAGTATCAATTCATTTACCGCCGATTATAATATCTCATGTTTTGTAGACATTCAAAGTGGCGAAATAAATGACATTAGTATGAGAGATAATCAGAAAGCTTCAAACGCAGACGATAGGCTATCCCCAGAGGAAATTCACACAATTAATTCAAAGCTTATAGATGTGCATACCAGTGGTGAAATAAAGGATGTACAAGCCGATCAAACTCATAAAGAAGCTCCAGAAATTGATTTAGCTATTAGGGGAGCAGCAAAAGAACAAGGTAAATTGATTTTTAACTAATTGAATGTGGGTATAGGTGTCAAATGGGCGGGCCACCAGCGGCCTAACTATGGGATCCTTTATTAACTGTTACGGAGAGGTATGTTATGCTTACCGTTGATATAATTTCTGATGCTTAACAGATCATGAAAATGGAGAAACAACTGCTGAATTAATCGAGATTAACCAAGAGAAGGATCTTGCACTTACTAAAGATTTTGTAGATGGGCTTATTACGTTGAGAGATGATGTGAATGACATTCACGAGAAGCTAGATTGTTTGCTTTCAGGATCAATAGAAAAAGGTAAAGTCTTTTTTTTTTATAGTGGAAGTTCCTGATTCTTGGGGAAGATTTTGCCCACCAACGCTTTTGGGGAAAGGCCCGTGGGGGTAGCAGAGAAAAATGGGCGGGTGGGTCGCCCACAGAAAAAATTGAAGTCCGTGCGGGCCCGTAGTAAAAAAAGTTGATGACCATGACTGCACTGCTTGGACAAGCGGTGACCGCAGACTAGCCCATGCGGGCCAGCCCGAAAATTTGGATTTTTTTTCAAAAAAAAAAAAAACATGAATAATTAATACATAAATAGAACTATCTCTTTGATGAAACAAATAAATGAAGTTTGGGCGGGCGGGTTATTAATTAACTATATGGATTATATGGGCGGGTGATAGGGCAAACCACATAAATGCGGGCGCCCGCCCGCTTATTCCGCAGTCAATATGGGTTTTAACATTTGTATCTTGCGGGCTAAATGAGCCTAAATTTTTGTGATCATGATCGCCCCGCTGCAGTGCGGTCTGCCTGGCCATTTGACACATTTAGTTTTGGTACATTAACTTGATTAATTTTTGACCATTCGATAGACAATGAAAGAGGTGAGGAAAGCAGAATGGCTCCAAATACTGCAGATAATCTTCAAACTACTGAATTAGTGACAAACCCGGAAAACCATTTGGAGGGTAGCAGTGGTTTACCAGCTGGTCCAGCGACGGAGAAGAAGACGAAAAGAAAGAAGAGCACAAAAGATCATATCGATAATTCCACTACTACTAAAAAAAGCAAGAAAAAAACTCTTGTAGAAGAAAGACAAAAAGGTAATGTTTGTTTTTTATGGATGATCTCATGGAGTTTCTATTGATAACTCATAATTTTAAGCCTATGCGGGCTCGCGTTTCAAAATGTGTAAAACAAGGTGTGATTTCGGGCTGGCCCGAAATTTTGTCCAATATTTTTTTTAACATGCTTAATTTTTTCCTAAAATTTTTAAAATAACAAATACTTATGTTTTAGATGAGTGTTTGGGCGGGCCTTGTGTAGCTTATTGGGGTGTTGATTTTGTGCTTTTAGAAATGGTTGGAGGATTTGGACTAAAACCCTATAACATGTGGGCGCCCGTCCGCATTGCAGTGGACAAATATGGGCGTCGCCCAAAAGCTCCCTTTTAATTTGGGCTTAAACACTCGTGACCATATCTGCACTACCGCAATGCAGGCTGGGTGTAGCCCATGGGCAGCCTGCCCATTTGACACCTCTCTATTGATATGATATAATTGTTCGTGCAGAAAATGAGGTGAGTAAGAAGACTGATGATGGTGTAGAAAGCGGAAAATTTATACCAAGTACTGCTGATAATGTCCAGGTCAATAATTTTGCGAGCTACCCAGAAAATCAGTTAGAGGCTAACAGTGGTTTGGTAACTGGTCCAACTACAGAGAAAAAGAGAAGGCAAAAGAAGTCCGCAAAGGACCTCAGTCAAACTACTCCCATGACTACAAATTCAAAAGAAATTGTAGTCGAAAAGAAGATTGATGATGATGTAGGAAGTGGAAAAGCCATACCATGTACTGAAGATAATATCCAGATCGACCATTTTGTTAGCTACCCAGGAAATCAGCTGGAGGCTAATAGCAGTTTTACATCAGGTCCAGCTACAGAGAAGAAGAGAAAGCAAAAGAAGTCCTCAAAGGAGCACCGAAACCAATCTACTGCTACTTCTACAATTTCAAAAGAAATTGTGGATGAGATGGAGAAGATATCTCGAAGCATTGATGCTGTTGTAGACACAAGACAAAATGGTAATTTCAAATTTTTGGTTGAGTTTAATTCTTCTCTGCATTCATATGTCACTGTGAATTTCTATCAACTCATAATTCACGATTTGTTTTGTAGAAAATGAGACGGGTGACAAATTTGTCGGCAATGTAGGACCGACAGAGAATCTACAAGTTGCTGATTTGGCAAGCACTCTGGTTCAAGAATCCAAAACGCTGGAACAAGTTGGGAAATTTACAGATGAAAACCATACCCATGAACCTGAAGTTGCGAAGAACCATGCTGAAATAGATGTAGATGAGGTTAAATCTGTGAAATCTACTAAGAAGAAAAAGTCAAGAAAAGCCAAGACCCCGGCAAAAGAAGATACTCTAGGCGATTCTTTGCTGGAGAGGAACGAACCGGAGGAAAATCTAGAAAAAATTGGGAAGAAATCAAGCAAGAAGTCGAAGAATAAACACTCTTCGAACATCGTGGACACCCAAGTATTATTAGCTCAGGAGGAAGCTGCTCCTGCCAATAACCCAAAAGACACCGACACTTTATTTACGCCAGCTAAGAAATATACTGAAAATGTCGACGTGGGAGACAATTTTGGTGTTGTTGGTGTTGGTAAGAAGCAAGACCAAGTAACTAGTCTAGCTAAATCCAAAAAAGAGAAGAAAAGCCGTGATTTGCATCCCACCGGTTCCATTGATGGTTCATTAAGCTCAATGAAACCGAAAGAAAGAAAAAGCCAAGTTAAACCAGCCACCTCAGGTACTAGCCATTTGCAGTTAAGCATTAAAAATGATCGCAGCGGAACAAAGACTGATCCTTCTTCTGATGCAATCATGAAAGCCAAAAGCTCAAACTCGCTCGCAGTGAACAAGACGTCAAAGATGAATTTCTTCAATGATGCTGAGAAGTGGAATTCTATAGAGGATGAAACTAAGATGGATTCAGATGTGTCTACTAAATCACCATCAGATAGTTCATCAGATGATGATGATAGTGATGTGACTTCTATGTCAAGGAAGCAAGGTACTTTCTCTTATATACTAATTTAACTTATATCAGAAGCTTTCTATATAATAAGTATGCTAATTTTGATTGTTGATTTTCATCAGGAAATGATCTTGCTATAGGAACAAATAGGTAAGCAGGCTTGGCCTTTTTTGTTATACAGAAATAATTCAATTAAAATTTAAGGGATAAAAAACCTTTGGAGGTAAAAAAAAAAAAAAAAAAAAATTGGGCTAAAAATTTAAAAGGATAACTTTATATTCCATCCAAGACTGTTTAATCTCAAACCCGAAAAACTTTGTTGAAACCTTTGAATGATCCATTACCATCATTTGTTTGGAACAATTGGATCTGTAAATTATTTTTTTGTCAATAAAAATTGTTTGCAAAAAATGAGGGATATATTATAATGTTTTTTTTTTAAATAATATTGGTGGCAAAAAAAATAAAATAATAATTGAAGAGATAACTTTATATTCCATCCTAGACTATTTAATCTCAAACCCGGAAGACAAGAACTTTTTGCTTTTTTATCGTGGGTTGTGAATTTATTTATTTATTAATAAACACCCAAAACTATGCGGGGATTGATATTTCACCATTATAAATTAATTTTGAAAAATGGTCGAAACACAAAAAATCAAATTTGAGAAAGACGTCTACAAATCCGATTATGGAACTCAGGTTGAATTAAAAACCCAATAAACTTTGTTAAAACATTCGAATGATCCATTACCATCATTTGTTTGAAACAATTGGATTTGTAAATTCTTTGTTAAAGCTTGATTTTTATAGTGTTTTCGACCATTTTTTTTCAAAATTAATTTATAGGGGTTAATTATTAAGGAATATGTAGTCTAGAGTGTTTACTAACGAATGAAAATATTCCCGACGCACAATAAAGAGGTAAAAAGTTCACGTCTCCCGGGTTTGAGTTCGAATAATACGAGGTGGAATATAAAGTTATCCCAAAATTAAGTAACAAAAATTTGGGGTCAATGTCCAAATTAGCCTATGGCCGGCCTTATAGGGAATTACATGGTCAAATGGGTGGACGGGCCGTCCGCCTGCGGTTTTTGGACAGGCCCGCGGGCCAGCCCGCACGAAAAACTTGAAGCCCATGTGGGCTTGTGGGCCAAAATGTTGAAAACTATGACCGCACCGCCAGGAAAGCCGTCACCGCGGGCCGGCCTAGGGGCTTGTCCAATGGCTTCCTGTAGGTTAACCTGTGGGCCGCCCAAAATTTTGGATTTAAAAAAAAAAAAATTCTTTATTGAAAAAAAACAAATTAGGCGGGCGGGCAAGTTATATGAGCGGGCTATATGAATGGGTTATACGTGCGGGCTATATGGCCTAGCCCGCTAGCCTGTGGGCGCCCGTGGTTAATTTGGGCCTATATTTTTGGGAATGACCGCACTGCGGAGGTGCGGGCTGGGTCTAGCCCATGGGCTGGCCCTCCCTTTTGACACCTCTAAAATTAGGGAAGTGGTTTGTTAAGGTATTATTCTAAATCTTAGCTACACAAAACTATTGGTCATAAACTTCTTTGTCTTGTAATGTGAATAGGTTTTCTGGTAGCAGCCTGCAAGATATACTGAGAAGCTCAAGTAGTTACAAGAAGGCAAAACTGACAGCTTCTCAGTCACAACCTGATATATATGAAGATGAAAGCCCTCCTGTAGATTGTGTCCCAGACAGCCAAGCCAACTAAAAGTTTCTCTCTTCATGTTTTGTTGATTGAATTTTGATGACCTAAAAACTGAAAGAAGATATAACTAAATCTTCAAATCAAGGTTTAGTCGGAGTTGCTGTTGTAGCCATTTAAATTCTGGAATATTTTATGTTTGAATTTTGAGGGCTAAGATCCATATGAATTTAAATTCAAGCATCTAAATAGAGCTTTCAAATTAGGTGAGCAAACGTCCACATGTTTTTTTAAAAGCTTGTGAGCTAAAATGAGTGGATACTTTTAATTTTATGTGAGTTTGTAGTAAAAAATTGTGTAAAATCATATTCCCATCTCACAGAAATTGTGATTACGAGTTGAACCAAAATTGTGTCCCATTTTTTAATAAATATCCGTAATTTTTTCTCTTAGAATTTTTAAAATACCCATATTTTTTTTGCTTAAATTTTTTAAAATATTCAAAAATTGTTTGTATGAATGATATGGTTCGGGTGGGATTTGTAGTTTGGACAGGTGTAATTTTGGGCCTTTTAGAAATGAACGGTATATTTGATCTAAAACCGGATAGTCCGTGGGTGTCTGCATAGCCAGCAAACATATATGGGTGTATATCCAAAAGCCCGTGACCTATCCGCACAGCCACGACGCGGGCTGCCCGTCCATCTTGACAACTATAAATATTAGTTTGTATTGTTATTTTCTCTAATCTGTAATTAGCAGGCCCGGCTTATGGGGTAGGCCAACGGGGCAACCGCCCGAGGCCCACGACCGGAAGGAACCCATCATTTTCTTTTTAATTTTTTTTTAAATTAAATAAAATAAAAAATTACAATCAAATCATATAAATTTTTGTATATAAAAAAACATTGAATTAAAACATAAAAATATACATATTAAATATAAATTTGTTTGTGAATTCACATCAATACTAAATTGTCGTTTAAAATATATGAATTTTATTTATCTATCAATTATATTTTTTAAACTAAAAAAATAATAATTTTTTTTTACATTTTTTTCTATAAAAAAAACATATATTATATGATTTAGAGGTATATTTGTTCTTAATTTCCGTTTCGAAACAACTTGAAATAGGAGATATGTGTTTGCTTTGAATTGGGTTTGTTAAAAATTTTCGTTTGAGAGATCAATATTTATTCTTTCGGGTCGAAGTCGAGTTTAGAAATTTTTGGAACCCCAATAAAAAATATATTTAAATGAAACTAGCGAAATCTATTTATAGAATGCATAAAATCCAAACAATTATTTCTTTTTGAATTCCTAAGAACCCGAAAAAATAATTAATAGATTATTCATTGAAAACTCGGACCTAACCAAATAAAAATTTCCCGAATGATCTTACATTTTATTTCCAGAAAACCTAAAACTCGAATTACCCTAACCAAATACCTAAACGTTCACCACTAATTAGGCCTAAAAAAATATTTATATAAGGGCCAATTTTTTTGTTTTGCCCTAGGACCCTCAATATAGTTGAGCTGGCCCTGGTAATTAGGGTTTTCCAAACGCATCTGGATTTTAAAAAAATTATGGATGAGTTTTAAAAATACATCTGGATGCGTTGTTAAATGACAAAATAACGAACAACATCTATATTATATTATATCATATTCTTTTCATTTTCATTTTTTTTCCAATGTATAATTTCAAAATATTGAGTGTTTATTTACCGTACATTCAAGACAAAAATTCAGTACATGAAACATAAACTTTTATTTGTCTTTATTATAAACTGGTTACTATAACAGCCGAAATAGACTTGGCAGATAATTTTTTCTTGTTTTGTTTGGTGGCATTCAAAAAGTTTCAACGGACCTAATTTTAAACACATCGCTATCAAAATTATTTATGTTCACTTATCACACACCAAATAAAAAAGAAAATATCTTTTACGCATAACTCCAATACAATTTTATTTTAATCTTTAGACCAGAAAACAGAGGACAATAATTATAATATAATCTCGACAAACTTCTTTTATGAAATCTTATTTATTTATCGTACGTCTAACAAAGTTCATATCACATGTGATTATGGAATTATAGCTTGTGGAGGATAAGATGAGCACCAAACTGTGGATGAAGAGTGAAGACTGTGTAAGGCGCATGAACATAAGAAGGAGAAAGCTTAAACGAGAATCTCTGTAGAATCAATGCCATTGCCATCTTTGCTTCCAACATGGCGAAATTCTGACCGATGCAGATCCTCGGACCCCACGCAAAGGGAAAGAAGGAGATTTGACTCTTTGTTGCCTTTGAGATACCGTCTTTGAATCTCTCGGGTTTGAACTCTGCTGCATCGTTTCCCCATAGCTCGGTGTCGTGTTGGACAAGCAAAATAGGTAGAACAATCTGAACGCCGCCTGGTAATGTCAGGTCACCTAGTTTGGTATCTTTGTGAATGGCTCGGGTCAGATGGGTCACCGGAGGATATAGCCTAAGGACCTCATACAGTATCATTGTCATCTGTTGGAAATTAAACATTCAACAAAAATCATCAAACCACAACCTCTGGATTGGGATAGCAACACTAATTCCCGTCCCAGAATACCCATTTTATATGGGAATACCGGAAATGTATTCCCGTACGAGATAAGTTTTCAATTTTCGAACGGAACTAGAACAACAATTTTTGAAGTCCCAATGTTTCGTTTGAAAAAAATCTAAATCTTATTATTCTTTAATATAATTTGAAGTACATTCCTATACTTTTTACATATTATCAATCCTATGTATATAGTATCTATAATTTTATCAATAACTTTTTAATATCCTTTTTGTAAATTTATACATAATTTTTAACTAAGTTTTTTATATAATTTGGTAGAAAATCTCTAGCAGAAGACAATATTTTTTATTTATGTAGTCTATTAAATATTAATATTTGACATTGCTGATCAATCACAATGTTTTTTTTTATAGTTTTGAAAGATTTAATATTTAAATAGCAAAATATCAAGAAATCTTAAACGAGACTATTATTTTAGTTTCCGAATTTCCGTCCCGTTTTCGTGTTAGATAAATCCCCTCCCGAATATTCCGTTAAAGTTTTAATTTTGTTTTACTTACAAGTTTTAGGTGGTTAAGTCCTTCTGCATCAGGTTCTTTATCACCAAAAACTTGTTTCACTTCCTCTCGTGCACGGTCCTGCCAGTCTTGGTGTTGAGTTAACATAATCATTGTCCAAACCAGAAGTAACGAAGTTGTCTCTTGCCCGGCGAAATAGAACAACTTACACTCCTCCATCACATCTTCAATGCTCATTCCATTTCCTTTCGCTTTCCCAAAATTCGATTCAAGAAGTATACCAAGAAAATCATCACTTGGTGCTTCTCCAGCTTCTCTCGCCGTTAACCTTTTGTTAATCATACCTCTCAATATAACTTCGATTTCTCTAGCTTTTGCTTTTATCCTTCTATTACCTTTCGTTGGAAGATAACTAAAGAACAAAGACATAACTCAAGTGTTAAGATCAAGATTTAAGCCAAGCAAATGTTTAGGTATTAAATACCTATATCCAGGAATGAAAACTCTTCCAAGAGCTTGTAGAATGAGCTTTGCTAGTTCTCCTTGGAGTTCAAATATCCTCTGTCCTTCTTTATAGCTGCTGCCAAAAGCAGTACGAGAGATCACATCTCCGGTTAAATTCACAAGCCCCGGCCAAATGTCCACCTCACAGGATAACCCTTTATCAGAAACTAACTTGTCCCATTCCCCGATAGCTTCGCTGCAGCTCTGATGGAATGCAGGTAACATATTCTATTCATAGAATCACAAGGCACAAAATTTGGTTAGCTTGATTCACTATCAGGAGATTCAGGACTATGAAAAAATAAAATGGAAACCTTTATCTTCTCAATATGGAAAGCTGGCTTAATGATTCTTCTGTGCTTTGCCCATTTTTCACCTTCATAACTAAAAATTCCAGTAGCTATGTATCGGCTCAAAGGGAATGTATGTGGCTTCTCAAAATCATAAATTTTGTTGAAAATTTCCT
>OVAW01000522.1:0-14137 GCA_900406365.1 Heliophila coronopifolia | reverse complement strand
GGTTCGGATAATTCGGGTCCGGTTATTTTGCCCATCCCTAATCCAGGCAACATATTCTTACGAAGACATTTTCTGGTCTTTTTTCTAGGTTTTTTTAGATATTCTCGATTTCTTTCTACTTTTTCTGGATTTCATCTTTTTTTTTTTTTAAATCTGGTTTTCTTACCTTTGAAATTCTCCAATTTTCTTGCTTCTACTTTTTGACCTTTTTAGAGTTTCGTATTCCGATTTTACTTTCCAATTAGGGCTTTTTAGGTTTTGTGATCTTAGCTAATTTCAGGAGTTCATCACTTTTTTCTGGTAAAAGATTTGTTTTTCCCCCCTCCCCATCTGCTTAAAAGTCTCTATCCAAATCTTTCCAAGCAAGTTTACTTTCAAAGTTTTGAATTTTCTGCAGATTAAAAATATGGATCATAATTTAGACGAGAATGAGATTCTTAAGGCTCGGATTAAACAACTCGAAATTGGTATAGTTTTATCAATTTCTGCTGCTGTTTCTTTTCTGTATTGAGTATAAATCTCTTGTTACCTGTTTATTTAGATCTTGGACATTATCAAATATCACACATCTTGTTGGCTATGATATCAGAGCCACAATTCAAACTTCTCGATTGTGGATGTTCATTCCCACAATTTCCACGGTTCAGATGTCTGGTCTTGAACTTGATCAAATATCCCAAATCGAGAGTTAGATGATTTGTGGAGTAGTATATAATATAGATGGAGCTCTCTGCTTATAGACATGTTTAAGTTGGATACCCATAATTTGTAATAGACATGATTCTAGGCTTATACGAAGGAGATCTCTGAAGCCTCTACTTCGAAAAATATTAATCAAGGAACTGTGTTTGATGTATTAATAGTTTCTAGTCTTTTATTTGCTTCTCTGAAAAGCCTTCTTGAAGTTGATTATCCTGCATAAGTGTGTCAGCTTGTCGAATCTATTTAATCGAAAAGCCATTCCTGTTTCTCCTGAACACCTAGCTAATCTGTTTCTCCTATGCAAAATATGATTACTTATAGTTTGTTTATTTGTGTTTACTTCTTATTATCTTGACATTAATTAATTTTCTAGCCAATGGTAGCCTAAGAAGCATTTACTTGTATAATTTGTTCTCTCTCTTTGTGGTTATGTTCATTATAGGTTCTCTGCTATAGGTCTAGTGTCTGTGTGTTACGCGTGTTTGATATATTATCTATCAAGATTCCATGGTTTCTCTGCATCTTGATAACCTGATATATGTTGAATATGACCACATTATTTTTCCAGAGCGTAATGAACTACAGAAAGATATTGAACAGCTGTGCACTCAACAAGCAGGACCTAGCATTCTTGGTGTGGCTGCTCGGATGCATTTCCAGAGGTTTCTTATTTTTTTTCCCCATTTTCTGAATAGAATTAAGTCAAATAGTCAGAATCTGAAAGAAACTTTTTTTTTTCTTTTACGTCTTGGATGTGTAAAATAATCGCATCATTGATAGAAGTTATTTTAAGTGATATTTGATAATACTTTAACAGGACAGCTAGCTTGGAGCAGGAGATAGAGAGCTTAAAATTGGCGTTGGTTGGTTGCACAAGGGAGAAACACAATCTTCAAGAGGAGCTTGCAGAAGCTTACCGTGTGAAAGTGAGATGTTTCATAAATAAAATACTTTAGATTTTATTTATGTTCGGAAGCAAATACTTACAAGCTGTTCCTTCAGGCTCAATTAGCAGATCTACATGCTGGAGAAGTAGCAAAGGTCTCTCTCGTTTCATGCTATCATTTAGTCAGCTTTATTTTATAGAACATAGCCTCCTAACATATACATATTCTGATGTACTCTTTCGCTTCCAGAACTTGGAAGCTGAGAAGCAGGTTAGATTTTTCCAGGGTTCTGTGGCAGCTGCTTTTTCTGAAAGGGATAAATCAGTAATGGAGGTATGAGAGAATCCATCTCAGTCTAATGGAAAGAAACAAATTTATTTTAAGAGTGTATTCGTTTTAATATACTTCTTAATGTTCTCCTGATTTTGACCAGGCTGAGAAAGCTAAAGAGAACGCTGAAATGATTTCTCAGAAATTTGGGGAAACTGAGAAGCGGTAATTGGGTCTTTGTTCACTCTGTTTTATTTTACTAGTTCCCTTTCTATAGAAAAATGATTGTCTATGACTATCTACGGATTTGAACCTCTGTTAAAAGCTTTGTTCTGTAAATGTTCAATGAAAACTCTCTGCCCTCAAGAATTTAACAAAATATACCCTAGCTGTGTGTCGAAAACTAGACTGACATTCAACTTACTTTATGTTTTCTACTATCGTTGTGTTACTTATATCATCTGCCCTACTTATTTGGTCCCTGGTAATCGTAAGACAGGCTGGAAGAACTCAGCTCAGATTGTCTTGTACAGAAGAGACTAAATGATACATTGCAAGCTGACTTGAAAAAACTTGAAGAACAGACTAGAACATATGCAGAGGTTAAATTGCCGTTTTTGTCATAATAGTTTATCCCTAATAGTATCTCACGTTTATTGAATCTTTATGACTGTCAGAGTCTCAGAGACTAAATCTTTCCATGTTTTAATTGACTTCTCTTTTCCAGGTGATTGAGAAGTTCTTTGATATCCGCAAAGCTTCTCTCTCTGAGTCCCTTGAAACGAGTTTGCATGATAAGTGTGCAAGTTTATTGGATGATCCTAATGAATCATGGACTTTCAATGATCCTTCAACATCACAATATGTAGTAAGTTTCTGAAAACATCTCCAATCCTTTTTGTGTTACTATCTAAAAGATAACCTACTTACTTCGTCATTTGAATGTTGGCTATTCACCAGTGGCTAATATAGTACCCAATTTCAGTAACATGAGCTTTCTGGAAAAAGTTAGATAATGGTTGTTGCAATTGAATTATATGGTTACCATCACGTACGTATAGTAAATGCCAAAACTACGACAACATACTGAAAAATCTTAGTTAGTAGGGATAGAAAAGTTAGCGTTTACCAAAAACTTGAAGGAGTCCTAGTGAGAATAACGTCAATGTTTTATCGAATTTCTATAGAATTTATTCAATATCAGTTCTAGTGAATTTGTAAATCAGGAGACTTTTCGTTCATGGATGCAAAACACATTGAACCTTGATATTGCATTTGAAGGCAGAGACCATCCAACTGGCCATTTTTTTTATTAATGATCAAACATCTTGGATTTTATTTGCATCATGCCAATACTCTACAGTATATTCTACTATGCTTATTACTTTAACTTCTGAGTCCCCTATTCGTTTCATAAAAATAGATCATTTCTATGAAATATAAGTGTAATCTTCACTAAAATAATGGGGAAGCGTTTCAAGACTTAGCTGTGTATGTTTAGTATCAACGTGGTTATGGGACAACACATTATTTGTCAGATTATTACGGTGATCTGTTGTTTCTATCTGTGATTTGAACAACTCGTTTCAGACAGGCTGCACTTGAAGGAGAGTTGGGGAAGGTTAAGAACACTGTGGATAATCTTCAGAGTAAACTACAAGTGGTATGTTTCCTCTCTTTCCGCATCTTTATATCTTCAAGTATTACAAAACTAGATGCAGCATTCACTAACAGCTGAATATTTATTACGCTAGGGCTTAGAAATTGAGAATCATTTGAAGAAGAGGGTTCGTGCTTTGGAAAAGAAGAATGTGGGTACTTAATGCATTACAATTCTTACAGTGTAGATCAGCTGATTGTTAATGGGATCTTACTTTTTGAAGTGTCACTATTAACTTGCATACAGATTGTTGCAGATCGGCTGATTGTTAATGGGATTACAGACATGCGCTATCATCATTCTCAATTGAGGGCCTACGTTATTAATTTACTTAATGAGGAAGGACTATACATTAAATCGTTTTCCAAAGATCTTGAAGAAAAACTTAAGCTTCATTTATTGGAAATACAGAATGTTCAACATGATATGAAACCAGATGAATCTGAATGCCGGGATGTGCATATAACCACAGTTGTTGAATCTTGCCAATCAACTAAGGTATGAATGTGGGAAGATTTTTCTTCATATTTTCCTTTATTTTGGTCTGCATTTTATGCCATCATATTTATTGTTAGCAATGGATAATATTGGATTTCCTCATTGTTAGTTTGCTTAGCTCAAACTGACACGATATTTGATCCTAGAACTTTTGAAGTTCCTAGATCCTAAATCATCAATCTTAATTGGCATCAACTTTTGCCTTTTTTGCTGACAAGCAGCATCCAATAGCATATTTGATCATATGTACTGTGAACTGGTTGGAGCTGTTATTTGAGATTTGTATAACTACTGTCTCTTATCATTTGTATGAGTTTCGTTGTAAGAATGTTTTCTCTTTTGAATGCAGCTTGAGGAACCTAGTTTTTCCAAAATCACTTCTGAAAGTAGAGCTGAATCATCCGAAGCTTTTGCACAAGCATTACAAGAGAAGGTTATTCTCATTTCATAGTAATAAAAGCAAGAAATTAATTTCCACCCACCCATTATAACGACATTACACCTTCAATGCTTAATGGAAGAAACAATCCTTGAATTTCTGCTGTCATTATGCCTATTATTTTGTATCTTTTCGGCTGTGTTGTTAGGTAGGAGCTCTTTTACTTTTATCACAGCAGGAAGAGAGGCATTTACATGAAGAAAATGTCATTGCAGCTCTCCAGCAGAAAGTAGATGAGCTTCAAAGGAATGTCTTGCAGGTTTAGTTTTTCTACATTAAGTTGTTTCATGCTGTAGAGATGAAAATAGTTGATCTATTCGACTCCTATGATCAGTTCTGAATCATATTGAATATTCTTTTAGGTTACAAACGAAAAGGTGAGAACCCTTATGGAGTTAGCTCGACTACGACAGGAATATCAGTCTCTAAAAGAGTATGATACCATCCTTTACTAATTTTTCTATCAGAGTTATCCTACTTTTCTTTGCTGGTGATTGCTGATAAGACTCTCCAAGTCCGGGGAGTCCTATCTTCTTCCTCTAGTATTTGGTTACACAAGAATATAGAATAGAAACATTGATCTTTGTTGCTTTCTTGAAGAAACTCTCTCTCACAACCCTCGGTTCAGCCGAGGATTTACACACTACACAATACTTAATACCCATGACTCCATACTCTAACGATCTTTGTAGACTCTATTCACTATTTTTAACCACTAGACAATAATCCCACTCTATTTACAAAACTACCCCATCGTCCCTCACATTCTAGGAACCTATCAATTACATGTCCACAGATGCGTGTGCTACTTTCTATCTTTCTGTTTTGTTTTCAGCTGTTTCTGATACTTCAAATAGATAGTAATATATGCAATTTTGTACGTAGTTGCCAACAATGTAGACTGCTTAGAAAGTTGGGTATTATTGCAGTTTCTGCAAATGGTCTAGGCATACTTTTGAAACCATTGTCCCTCTATCTTTCTGTTTTGATATTACTGTTTTCATGTACCTACCGTGCTAGTAACATTTTTCAGGGATGATAATTGAGCCAGAAAATCTACTGTGTTCTACATATATCACATTTTGTTTTTGAGTTTTAGATAGCGGAGTTATGATTCATTACTCTAAAAATATGATATCCCTGGCAGCAAAATGAGTGGTACAAGAGAGGAAGCAACAACGGAAAACAGCAGCAGAATAGTTATCAGCAATGAGAAAGAGGGAAGACTAAAGAATATGTGGAAAAAGTCTTACATAAATCGTTGGATTGACCCGAGTTCAAGAGATGGTGGAGGTCACTCGAACACTGAAGCAGATAATACCAGTAGCATTGATTATGCCAGGTTTGTCATCCTACTCTTACATTGCCAAATAACTTCTTTTTGTGATCTTCTTTGTCTAATCATACCCTGAATCATCTGCGATTAATCGCTATTGTTTTGGCAGAATGAAAGTAGAATACGCAGCTTTAAAAGAGAGCTTGGAAAGCATGGGACACTTGACTACTTCCATCCGCAGGCTTCGTCTAGCGCTCTTGAAGGTAGACTAGAGTGATATGGACTAAGTTTTGATTCCTTCGCGTTAGGTCGAATTATAGTTACTATTTTACAGGTAAAGGAGCCGAATGACACTGAAACAGCTGCGAGAACATGCGAAGTAGCTATTGCCAACATCCTTTTGGAGGCAACTCATTTGAAGACTGCACTTGGTATCTCCATACCAATTAGCTGGTCAGCTGAATCAGACATAGAACCAGTTCCTGACAGCGAATCAAGCTGTGAGAGGACAGATTCTGTAACTGCAGCAGGATATGAGATGGTGGAGCTTGTTATTCTAGCAGCCGAGATAATGAAAGAACAACACTGTTGATACTCATTCTTCAGTTCCCCTACAGGCATTGTGAGTTGATCTGTGCATATGAACTTTTCATCAGTTTCAAATCTTCATTAGTAGTTAGGTATTGTGGAATTGGTAAGAATTTATTGATTGGGTTGTTGGTCATCATTGAATTGACAAATTGAATATGACCCAATCTCCTTAGTTACAATCCATGCTGAACCTGCTGGACAAGTTCTTCTCGTCCATTGTTTAGTTATAGTCACTGTGTAATGTCTATGCATCACTGAAATCTATGGAGAAGATTATGTTCAATTGTCCCACATCGAGATCTCAAACAGGTTAATTGTGGTATGTAAGAGACATGAATCATTAATTGATTTTGGATGTTAAAGATTTCTAAAAGATGAATCCATTTTTTTCATTCATGGTACTCAATAGTCTAAATTCCATTAAAGAGAAATTTAGGACAAGGGATCAAACTTCTGATGGTCACTACTAGTGCACTTAAACCAGTACACCAAAAGACATGATTTTTGAAGCAATTTCTCAATTAGATCCCATGATACTGTGTTTGGTAAGTACTGCAGTCTTAACCATATGAGGCATCTCAAGGCAAAGAAAAAAAAGGCATTTTAACATTTATATAATATTTTTTCTATGAAAAGAAATTTTGCTACTATTTTGTGTCCACAAAACACCATTTAGTGTTTCTGAAAAAGTATTAAGTTTTAAAAAATTAGTAGAAAATGAAAAATTAACAATGCAAACCGAAATTCTAGTTTAGTTCACATATCAAATAATACATATTAATATTGAAGTGGTTTACTGAATGATATATATATACAAGATTAGTGAACGAAATTAAAATGTCCATTTACAAATTTTAGTTTTCTAATTCAAAAGCCTATGTAAGTTATTTTTCAAAATTTTTGTTTATACTTAAATTGTTAAAAACCAAAAATATCTTCAACTTTTATATTTGTGAGTCATAGGTGGTGTCCCCTTGCTGCTCTAGTTAGGCCGGCTTGACTATGAGCAGAAAGGTTCACTAGAATCTCTTTCATGTACTTACCTATCACAGAAATAGAACCAAGCATGACTTGCTTGTTAGATTGTATTATGTAATTTGGCCCAAATTTGAAGCTAGCCACAACTGCATTTGCATATATACCTGATCTAGGGCATCTTGGCATATCAAACTCCGCAAACCAAACCGGAAAACCCAGAAAAGCAATCGTATCTAGTGTGGATATCATGTAAGCCAGTTCGGTTGTGGCAAAGAAAAGCTAGCTTGTGAAACTATTTCTTCCATCATTATATGCTCTGAGCTCCATTTTGAGCTTACACTACAATTAGAGCTGTCAAATGGACGGGCGAGTCGCCCGTCGGCGGTTTTGGAGAGGCCAACGGGCTAGTTTGCGTTAAAAATTTGAAGCCCATGTAGGTCCGCGGGGTAAAATGTTGAAGACCATGACTGCACCGTCTGGAACAGCAGTCACTGCGGGCTTGTTCGCGAACTATTGACGGGTTTGTTTGCAGATTATTGGCGGGCTTGTTCGCAGACTATTCGCGGGCTTGTTCGCATCCTTTTTGTGTGTTTTTTCGATGTCTAGCCCGCGTGCCGGCCCAAAATTTTGATTTTTTTTTTTAAATATAAAATATTTGTTTAAGGGGGAGCTAGCTATATTGGCTAAGCCCGCAATCCCGCGGGTCATATCGACTTTAACATTTTTAACTCGCGGACAAATTTGAATTAAATTATTATGACCATGACCGCACGGTCCGCACCAATGAATGCGGGCTGGGTTTAGCCCGCCCATTTGATACATCTATTTACAGTGTTGTAGTCTTTTATGATCAAACTTGGAGGCCTAAGAGTACAAAATAGCATTGTTTGACCAAAAAAAAAAGGTACAAAATAGCCGAAGCGTTTTAAAAGCATGTCATTGAAAGTAGCTGAAATATATATTCCCATTCATTACAACCTATCCTCTCCGATCATAAAGGCCCCGCTAGAAATTTTGGGGGTCTATTGCAAAAAAATAATAATTTAAAGTTTTTTTAGGTCAAATATTAATAATTTACAAAAAAAACCTGTAAAATATTTAAACTTGGCTCAAATTACCCGAAAACAACGTAAATTTTTTTCGCTACCTAAATACATTACGAACTCGCAAAAATTAAAAATTACTATACATGATTTGACACACGTTAACTTTTATACATTCTGTCAAATATATTATTGAAATTCCTAAAATATCCTTTTATGTCCCTTAAATAATAAGGGAGATTGTACAGACAAAGGTTTGAACTTGTGACCTCGAACTTAACATAGTAACCACTGAGCTACATCCGCAAACACGTAAGTTTATCCAACTAATCAGGGTTAAATGCAAAAAACACCCTCAGGTTTTCAAATATCATGTTTTTATACCTGGGTTTTGGTGCTCTGCAAATTAATACCTAACATTTAGATTCGGAGCAAATCCAACCCCAAAGTAAACTCCGTTAAAATTGAAAACGGAACCGAAAACAGTGTCGTTGATTAAACGCAAAACTACGTCGTTTTAATATATTCAATCATTCAGAAAAAAAGAAGAAAAAAAAACCGTGAAAGATTAAAAAAAAAATCGGATCGCCTCTGTTTCTCACGGAATCGTCGCGATTTCTTCTTCCCCTTCTACGATTCGCCGGATGTTTGCCTATTTCTCGCGAAATCTGAGCAAGATTCGACTCTTTCAATCTAAATCTCACGATTTTAGTATCTAGGGTTCATGGGTTCGAAGATTTTTTGATAAAATTTGAAGCTTTTTTTTGGTTTCTATTACTAAAACTCTATCGTTTGGAAACCAACATAAGAGACTAAAACTGATGACTTTAAGTACAGAAACCACTATTAAACTATCGTTGTCCCATTACAAACATATATATTAACGACCACGATTGCTATGGTCATCGTCCTTCACCATTGTCGATTGTTGTCGCCACTACAATCAATTTTTAAAATCATGAGCTTTAAACTTAAAACAATTAGTTATGAATAAAAAATACAAACATTTCTATATTACTCCACCACTGTAAAACACATTTTTATTTACTTCTTACTCTATTTCCATGTTGATGACAATGTTGTTTCCTTTACTTTTCCGGTAGATGAATGATAATAAAATATGGAACTATGGAGTCTCAAGAACTTCGGTAGAGCCAAGGAAATACGAAGGTTAGAGGAAGCAATAGAGCTGCCTAGATCATTGTCTGTGGAGATGGCAGTCTGCAATCCAAACAACTGAAATAGGAAACCGCAAAGCGGAAATGGAGAGAAGATTATTTGGGATGCAAGTCAAGTTGGAGAAACAAAGGATGGTCAATAAAGTCTCTTGCAGACGTAACAGTATCAAAGATATAACATCAAGGCTTCAACATAGTATATTTTGTTACATCAAAATATATAATATCAGAAACTGGTTTGCTAAGAGTGCATTCTGAGTCACTGCACTCTTTTGGTATGGCGCTTCTGCAAATCATAACAACCATGCCAAAAATGGGGTTTGGCCATTCTGGTGTTGGCAAAATTGGCTTAGCAGTGCTGTCAGCTGAGGAAAAATTAAAACCTAATCTTGCTTTAATGATGTAAGCTGAGGACATTGGTTGTTCCACAGAAAATGTCTAGAATTACTCAACATGCCTCAGCACGGAACCAATTAAGTTGTTCATCTCAAATGTGATAGATCAAACATTAGCAGGGATACACTAATTTCAGAAACTATAGAGCAAAACATTCATGGCGATTGAATCAATATAAATAAATAAAAAGTTATGCAGGTTAAACTTCAAAGTGATCTGCATTATGACATACAAAATTTAATCTCTAGAAACCAAAAAAGTTTAAAATTTTATCAAAACAAACCCATGAACCCTAGAAACTAAAATCGTGAGGATTTCAATTAAAAGAGTCGAATCTTGCTCAGATTTCGTGAGAAATAGGCACAAATCCGGCCAATTGTAGAAAGGGAAGAAGCAACCACGACGATTTCGTGAATCCGATTACTCTTTCACTTTATTTTCTTCTGTTTTTCTGAATGAGTGAATTTATTAAAAAAACGGCGTAGTTTGTGTTTAATATTCAAGATGAATCTACTCGCACTTGGGTAATTCAACGTGGATTATGGCATATAGATGATTGTTTATTGTTTGTCGCTCCCTGAAGCCCTGCAACAACTTTATCCCTTCTATGGATATCTACGATGCCGGTTTGGGTAACACTAAAGAATATTCCCACCCAATTGTATTCAAATTTAAGGTATTAGCTGGATTGCTTCTGGTTTAGGTGAACCTATGGCTACAAATAAACCGCGTCTTGATCTCACACTTACGAAAGAGGCAAAGAACTTGAGGTTGAGCTCAACAAACCATTCCCACAAAGGATAGATGCGGAAGACAAGAAAGGTACAATCTCGTTGATTGATGTGGAAAACTCATGGCTACCTTCTAAATGTGGTAGGTGTGGTCAACTAGAACACAAAGAATCACTTTTCATACATGACAAGCTGTCATTGCGTCTCCAACTTTAGAAACGCTAAAAACTTCTTTGGTGTATAAGACATCTACCTATATAACAACAAAATAGGTTAACGAAGTATCTATTCTAACAACATCTTCAGAAGCTAATGTAGTTGTATCAAGTGACATCTCTTTAAAAAACATTTCCATTGAGGAGGCCGCTATACCATTAATGGGAGCTGCAAACACTTCCGAGGATGCCTTTTAAATTTGAATGCCTTTAAAAAAAAAAAAGAAAAAAAAACATACGTTAATAATTCAACTTATTCTAAATTTTTCTAATATATTATAATAATAACTATAAGAGGGTTAGAACTCACTTCAAATTAAAACTTCATATATAGCACTATGAACTAATAACCTCAAAAATTTGTTTTAAATTTTATATCATATATTAAAACCTCGTAAGTTTGGTTTGATGCTCCTCAAATCAAGATTTTGAAATAATAGCAAATTAGCAAAATAGAAAACTTGTTTGCGAAATATGGTAAAGATCAAATTATAGATCAATTGAAATTAAGCTTATAAACCAATATGCATACACTGCAGATTTCCTTATAGAGGTGACAAATGGGCGGGCGGTCCGCAGACTAAGCTCAATCGGCATTGCGGTGGTGCGGTCATGGTCACAATAATTTAGACCTATTTAGCTTGCGGGCTAAAAATGTTAAAGCACATATGGTCTGTGTTCTAAGCGGGTGGGCGCCTATGGGCTTATTCCAAATATCCCACCCATATAACGCGTCCATATAGCTATCCCGCCCGACCAATTTGTTTAAGAAATTCCTCACAATTAATGATATAAAATTTGGAGGAAAACATACAATAAAATAAATTTTTTTCTTTCGTGTATTTTACAATATAAAAGAAACCACATAACTTCATAAATATAATAAAAACAACATACGGATCATCATTCAATATAAGAACAACAACAATATTGAAATTGTGAAGAAGGTTGAGACAGACATTGTCCTAACTTGTACCCAGCGTATATGCAGTCTATGCTGCATTGATTTGGTCTATATGACTTCATACATTTATTAAAACATTTTAAATCGTTATTTTCTTCCATCTCTGCACAATTATACACAAAACACCTATTAGTATAATCAGATCCGGTCCAAATATCTACCATATCTAAAAATTAATAAATTTACTCTTATTAATGTTCGTAACATGAAACTTGAAAATCATTTATGTTCTTATTAGAGATGGGCAAACAAAAATTCGGAACCAGATTTAATGAGATGAGAATAAAACGGAAATTTGAGAACTATAACGAGTGTTCCATATTTGTTTTGAAAATTTTATCTATCAAACAGAAAATATCATTTTTGTGGGAATTTTCGCTCGCATTCGGGAATTGAAAATTTGTCAAAAAAAGAAAGAATAAATTCCCATTAAGAGTGATAATCTTTTAACAAGATGAGAAATATGTCGACTCCTACCCTCTTTTACTATGCTAAAGTTAATTTTTTTAATATTATGCTCATAATTTTTTTTTAATATCGAGGTTTAATCATATTTTTTTTTGGGTTTGAGTTCAGGACCGGGCCCGAGTATAATTGATATTTTCATTTCTGCAAAATTTTTGACTAGGCAAATTCGACTTCAACTCTCAGTAAATAGTTAAAAAAATGCATATATTAACTAAAGAAAGAAAGAAAATATACACAATCACCATGTTTAATCTAACTATACATATCAGTATGCCAAATAATTATTACATATAAGACTCATACCTGATACCACAACGTTGTTGATGGAGACCGAAACACCAAATAAAATTATAAGAACAAAACTCAATAATGTTTTTTTTAAATCCATTTTCTTATGGATATATTGAAGTAAACAAAATGGTGTGAATTTCTTTACATGTTGAATAAGCCATATTTATACAACTTTTAATCTTTAATTGAGCAATTAAATCACATTACTTTATTTCCAAAACAATCTAAAACTTTTACAAGACGTTTTCCTATTTTCTTAGTATATATTAAGAGTTATATTTTGGCTAAAAAGTTAAATAAATATTAAGTTA
The DNA here is from genome assembly GCA_900406365.1 of Heliophila coronopifolia. NCBI lineage: Eukaryota > Viridiplantae > Streptophyta > Magnoliopsida > Brassicales > Brassicaceae > Heliophila > Heliophila coronopifolia. The sequence goes on along the minus strand of OVAW01000522.1, from coordinate 1,239 downwards.
AAAGAGTTTTCGTCTGCCTTAATTGCAAATATAATTGTAATAGACTCTAATGGTCCGTTTTATAAAGAGAATAAAGTGACGACAAAAATAAAAATAAAAAATAAAGATAATAAATTATGGTCCACATCATTTTTTTCTATAGTATTATTGTTTTATTTATTATATTTGTAATAAATAATAAATTTCTTATAAGTAAATATAATGATTAAACACATAATATAGTAATATATTTACTTATTAGTATTATTTTTATTAACAAAATACACAATTATGATTAAAACATTTTGTGAGTTTAAACCATTTAGATTATGCTCGAGAACTCAAAAACCGTTTTAAAGTTAGTTGTTGGGTTAAATGCAAATTAAACCCTGAACTTTTCAGATATCACGTATTTAACCCTAGTTTTTGAGGGGGTCTAATTAAAATCCTAACCTTTCAATTTTGCGCAAATCGAACCCTGGATTAAACACTGTTAAAATTGCCGTCGTTTCAATAAAAGAAAAATAACACACAGAACTCAAAACGACGTCGTTTACTAAAAGAAAAATAACAAAAAACTAACCTCCACAGATTTCGAACACGTGACCTTGAAGTGCTAAAGATAACAAATAACCAACTAAGCTAAAACAAGTACTTGGGTTAAAAAAGAAATAGTATATTATTATTTAGTTTATCAAGGGAGGTCGGCTAAAAAGACCCCGCACAATTGACTGGTTNTCTCCATTTTTCTATCAAATCTCAGTGATTTAGCTGCCACGCCCGTCTAAGTTCTAGCTGACGGCTAATCCTCAGTGCAAATCTCGTTTTTTAGTTAAGGTTTTGCTCTCCATTCAACTTTTGCTCGATTCAAACTTCGATTTCGAATTTGTTGTACCTCCGTTTGAGCTCTTCTCTGACTTCACCGTCGGTTCTGCTGCGCCTAGACCCTTCTTGCCATTGATTTGCGTNCGCCTAGACCCTTCTTGCCATTGATTTGCGTTGAGTCTGCTTCAAACGATGTTACCAAACAAATCTAATGAACAATTTTGCAAATAGGTTGATCTACTTTTTTTTTTATGTATTGATAATTTAAGATAAAACTTGTTATTTTTAAGTTTAATCAAGTGTTTTAGGAAGCTCAGTTGGTCAGGGCTTGTGATTTCCAGTTCGAGGTCGTGGGTTCAAATTCCCTGGATATAAAATTTTTGTGTTATTTTTAATTAAAACGACGTCGTTTTGAGTTTTGTGTGTTATTTTTCT
>OVAW01000521.1:2551-14145 GCA_900406365.1 Heliophila coronopifolia | reverse complement strand
ATATATATATATATATATATATATATATATATATACTAGAAGTTCCATAACAAATGGTTATTTTACAGAATGACATATGACGCTTTACTATATAAACACGCAAGTATATTCTAATATACTCAAATTTTGACGTAACCCCCATGGTGGGAATAAAAATAGTGGCTATGACCACACTAGACGGAAAAATAAATGAACAGAAAAGACTGAATTAGCTGATATATTTAATTTGACTGTTTCTTTAACAAAAATGTCATATTATAAAATTTATATTAACCTTCTTATTTATAAATATACATGTAATTAGATATTTCAATATGATCATTAACTAACGTAAATAAAAAAAAATGGAAAAAATGAAGTTGGCAGAAGGAATGAAGGACATGGGAATGAAGATAACGGCGGAAGAAGCAGAGCATATGGTCCGTGAAGCTGATCTCAACGGCGATGGTTTTCTCTCTTTATCCGNGCTGATCTCAACGGCGATGGTTTTCTCTCTTTATCCGAGTTTTCAAAAATGATGATCGCTGCCTCTTATTAGCTTTTTTTTTTAATAAATAAACATAATTAATTATGATATAATTTTAAATTTTGTTTACGCAATTATCAATAAATACTACTTTTTCCGAATGTTACAAAGATAGATCCTACCATGTTTTCCCATCATATAATAAAAGTCACTGTTTCATATCAATAGATCCTACCTCTGTAAGTACTCTTTTTTGGGAAATATAGTTAACATTAAAACCAAAAAAAATAAAAGTCACTGTTTCATATCAATGAATTTCAACGAATTATCGTATCAATGTTCAAAAAAAAGGAATTTAGGAGTTTAATTTTAAACTAAAATAAAGGTTTGAAATTGGCTAAAATCTAATAATATTCATTGTTAGTAAAAAATAAAAGCTAAAAATATGACATATTTCGGACCGGTTATGTCTATAAATCACCTGTAATTTGGTAGCCCGCGGGCCGGCCCGTCCATATTGTTTTTATCATTTTTTTTGCTTGGCACACAGTTTTTTCAACTTTGATGTCTATTTTTCAATTAGCTAGACAAAATGTGTGTACAGCTTATGTTCTTGCCAGAAGAACAATGGTTTGTGTACACACCTATCTTCAGGTAATATTGTTTCATTGGATAAAGGCGGTCGGTCGGTCCCATAGGTAATTTTAAGATATTTAGAATTCATAAAGTGAGGCCCATAATAAGATAAGCTTCGCATAAAAGTCCCAAACTATTTGTTGGAATAAAGCCTGGCCCATGTTGTAAGACCCACACACACACACGTGACTTCTGTCCTTATCGGTATCAAAGAACATTAACCGTTTCATCGAGACCGTTAAAAATCAACGACCTTCCTTCACTATTTATCATCTTACTGGCTATAGCAGGTAAAAGCACCTGGGATTTTACGGGATTCTCTGTTTCTATCAACCGCTAACGCCCGGTTTAACAGGTAACATGTACTAAGTATCTCTTTCTCTCTCAAGTCTCTTCACCTGCTCTCTCTGTTGATTCTACGAGCTCTTCCACCGTCTCGATCACGGTGATGGATTTTCTAATCTGCAACTTAGCTTGGTTGATTTTGTTTCTACTTTCGTTTTCTCGATTCAGAAACTTTTGTTGTTAGCTTAGAATTTAGTAATTTTTAGCTTCGACTCTTGATGATATCCTTTGATCACTCTGTTTTTTCCTCCAATCTCTGGTGTTTCAATAGCTTTATTTTCGTGATCTCTAGAGAGTTGCGTATCTGTTGATTCTGTTCTATATAAAATTTACATTGAAATTGATTCACTTTGTTTGGTCCTACAGTTTCCGAGATGAAGACAACAAAGGGAAAAGATAAAGCTAAGAACACAAAAGAAGCCTTGAAGCCAGTTGATGACAAGTTAGTTAATCCATTACCTCTCTGAAACTTTAATTCAGTAATAATGAGATATTATGGCTACTGAGAACGGTCAGGCCCGGCTCTGTGGGGGAGTCGGAGGAAACACTGAATTTTTGAAAAATATTTCTATTAGTTTTAGGCCCAAATTTTTTTTTTTTTTTTTTTTTTTAAGAAAATTGCCAATAAATTTTAATTTTGTTTCCGGCTCCCAATATTTTAGACAATTTCAGGGCTGGCTCTGAGAACGGTATATATCTTTTTTTGCTGAATCGGTCATTAAAGAATTCTGTGCAGATCTAGCTTAAGTTCAGCTGTGCTGAAACAGTAAAGGATCATGAACAGTTGTTGAGTTTATAGCTTAGAGGCGACAGACAGGTTTTTGCGTTTTGTCTTGTTAAAGTACCTTTGCTTCTATTTAATTTTCAGAAAGTTGGGAAAGAGGAAGGCACCAGCTGAGAAAGCTAACAAGCGAGAGACTCGCAAAGAGAAGAAGGCCAAGAAGGATCCAAACAAACCGAAAAGACCTCCTAGTGCTTTCTTTGTCTTTCTGTAAGTATTGTGGATGCTTTCCCTGAAGGAGATTCCCACTTCATTCATAATCATCATAATCTCTTTGATTGCTTTGTTACAGAGAAGATTTTAGAAAAACGTTCAAGAAAGAAAATCCAAATGTGAAAGCTGTCTCTGCTGTAAGCCTTTTGGAGATTACTTTAGATTTTTTCTACACATACTCAGTTTTTATTGAATGAAGTCGTCATAGTCTTACTCTTCTCTTTTCCTTATGAAGGTTGGGAAAGCTGGAGGGCAGAAATGGAAGGAAATGTCTCAAGCTGTAAGTATATGTCGAACTTTCTTATCTGATACTGTGATGGAACTTAACTGTTTTTTGAAAGTTTTGTTAATGAAGCTATATTGGAAAGTGAATCTTTCGGGTCTCCGTAAACATATTACATATCTTGTGTTGTGATCTTTAAAAACAAAAAGTAGTCTAGTGTGACATTGACATGAGTTTTACCTTTTCCTTTATAGGAAAAAGCTCAATATGAAGAGGTAGCTGCGAAGAGGAAAGCTGAATATGAGAAGCTAATGGACACATACAACAAAAACATGGCAAGGTCCTAAGCCTTATCTCACATGTACAAACAATAAATGACTTAACTCTTATTTCATTGCAATTGGGGCAGGAGGAAGGGAGTGGCGAAGATGAAGCCAGTGGGGAGGTAACAATTCCTCTAAACAAAGAAGAGTTTCTTTATATATAGTGTACTTCATACATTATCCTTGTCTCTTGTAGTGATTTTTAGCCTTTTTGAACAATATTTCGGACGNCTCTTGTAGTGATTTTTAGCCTTTTTGAACAATATTTCGGACGGGTAATGTATTTTATGCAGGAAGAAAAACTAGAGAAGGGAAAGTCAGTTGATGATGAAGAAAAAGAAGAAGGAGATGATGATGAGGAGGAGGAAGAAGATGATGATGATGATGACGACGAAGAAGACTAAAATGGAGATAGAAATTAGATTTTGTATCTCGACCATAACTGCAATGCAAAAGCAGAAGTAAGGATTTTGTATATAGTGTGTTGAGAATTATTAGATCGAAATCAGTGTGGGTTTTTTTTTACTTTTGGTAAGAAAGCGAAACATATTTTGGTGTTTCGGTAGGTTTGAATCAGCTTTTTGCTCGACGAGGAACAATGTACAAATATGACTGCTTTTGTGACCATCCAAAACCAAAACACAAACTATGTACACTTTTGAACTCCTTCAAATGCATCTTCGTTCTTACTGTACTTGTTGAAATTCCGACAGGAGTTTTGCTGGAAATACAAATCTTTCCTCAAAGATGAACCAGCAGAGTAAAAACTAACTAAATACATATGTAAAACTATAATGTTGACATCTCAATCTTTTTTTTTTTTTAGTCCAAGGACATCTCAATCTTTTAAAAAGTTAAATTTTTGGGGTAAATTGAGAGAATTTTTTTTTTTTTTTAAATCACATTTACAGGTTCAAGGTAAAATAACGTAGCTATAAAATAGTTCGTCATATTACTCACTCAAGGAACATATAATGTACAAGATAAACATATTTGCCACACAAACAGAAAAGAGAAGAAAAAGACAGAAATGTGATTTCTTAAAACATCAAAACTTGTCTTCATCAAGCTCCACTGCTCTCTCCGACAAAGTCTCTACGTTTTGGATGAAGAATCAATCATATCATATTTCTGATTTCTGTCTTTTCTCTTCTTCATTTTCATGCTTGATTATTGACTATTTTATCTCCATTTTTTAAGCTGAGAAAACTTCTCCAACAATATTGTTCTTAGATTGTAGCCCCATGTCCAATACCATTTGGTTGGTCTGTAAAACACATGTTTTCATCATCATATGTTTTTGGTCAATTTTAGTGAAAATTTATCTCTAGGGTTTGCTCAATTACTTACTCTGTGGAATTTGGTCGACGAAGAAACAAGCAGCGATGATGACATAGCACAAAAACAAAACCAATCCCTTCATGTAATGAGAAGTTCCATCCTATCCATTCCAAACACAGATGGTAATGACAATTAATTATAGGTTATAAGCATATAAAAATAAATTAAACCAAATTGAACCGGATCTTAATCGAGATATTTATATGGAAACCGAACCAAAATGTTCAGTTCTTGAGTAGGATTAGGGTAGTCATGCAAAGAAGGCAAAACGTTTACCTGTAAAGCGAAGGCTGTGACGAGAATGGACAGGGCTAGAGAGCTAGTTTCAAGGATGTTGAAATTAAGATCCATTTTGATTCCCATGGTCCAAGCAACAATTACAGTCAATGGAACCTGAAGAAACCCACGCATTAATATTGCCTTTAATTTATTATATGTCACGCAATATTTCATCAAATCTTTTAGAACTTACCACGAACAAAGAAATCTGAGTTGCAGAGCCCAATGCCACCCCTAGAGATATGTCCTGTAATTATAACACCATTCAGACAAAAGAGATTTCACATATTGCTCTTGATTTTGGTAAAATGTAAAGCATAAAAAGGAAACTCACGAGCTTGTTCTTGAATGCGAAAATGATGGCTCCGGCATGCTCGGCTGCGTTTCCGACAATGGGAAGCAATATGATGCTTATGAAACTTACTGATAGTCCCCATGAGTCCGATGCATCCTCAATCGTGTCCACAACGTACTCAGATAGCAATGCGATAAAGATTGTCATCCCAACGAGCCATGCAAACCCGCTCCAAAACCCTATCACCGGAGTTTCTACAACAGTCACCTCATCATCATATGCATCATCTTCATCATCCTAAATCACATAGTGACATTATTTATTCACATTCTAATTTTCGAGCAAATAAAACATTATGTATCTTTTTAAGTACCTCTTGGGCCTCGAACAATTGGCGGTGAGTCCAAAGCTGGAAGATGAGATAAGCAAAGTAAGCAATAAGCATAACGATGGAGCTTGTCCGTGAGAAATTGAGCGACATTTTGTTAATCATAGAAGTCGAGGCTTCTCCAGTCGCTGCATATTTGAACAACAATGGCAGCAAATGACATAGCAGACCCATAAGCAGCAAGAAGAAGTTCACGTCCGTTTGTTTCTGTAACAATCAGAGAAGAGACTTGTTTATCACGTTACCTGATTTTTTTACAGCACTAGAAAATACAAAATATGAAATTTAACTTTAACTTTATAATGTAATGTAATGTAGTATATATAATCAAAAGTAGTAAAATTTAGAAACTTTAGGTGATTCGGTTGGGTTAGGTTTGGTTATACTACATTCAAATTTTAATGATTTTAGGCTAAGAGTCATTTCGGGTTGACTTCACTAATTTGGTTTTGCAGTTTTGACAGCAATTAATATATATGTTTTCTGGTTTGGTTATGTCAAATTATGAAATTGTGTGTAAATAATAAATACCCGGTCGAACCGTTGTTCACGGCGTATATTGGCGAGACCACCACAGAAGAGGGAAGTGCCGAGAACAAAGAGAAGGTTGGAGAGAATTGAACCCAAAAGAGAGTATTTCACTACTGCCACTTTGTTATTAGCTAACGCTAGTATCGCGATTATTAACTCCGTTGCGTTTCCACAAGTCGCATTCAACAAACCGCCCACTGCCAAGTTCAATGATTTTTAGAAACTTGATTTGGATATATAATAAATAATTTAATTTAATCAGTATAAAAAATGTTACCTGTTGGACCAGTGTAGAAAGCTAGTTGCCTGCACGTGTGGTAAAGTTATGATCATGTATATCTATATTTTAATATATAGTTTTATAAACATTGTAATGTTATTAAAAATGGATTTTATTTCGATAAATATATACATTTGTATATTACGCATCTGCATTTTTTTTTAAAGTGTAATTCTTTTGTTAAAGAAACCAATCGTTTCAAAAACAAATAAAAAATCAATACAATTGGTCATTTTTGTCAAATTTTCATACATACAAATGTTTTTTTAAAGAACATACAAAAGGTAAATTTATTTTTTAATCAGTGAAAAGTATTAACAAAAACACCTGAAGAAAACGAAATAATGACGTTGAGAATATGAATACATATTATAATATTTATAGTAATATAAAGTTGGAGGGACGATAATGACATACTCGGTCAAAAAGCTAACTCGCTCAGCTAGAGGTGTCAATCCGATCAAGCTCAGTCCAAAAATCAACGGCTGTCATACATTTACGTATTTTAGAAATAAATAATAAAACCATTATTGACCTACCATGTACGTAGCAGAATACAAAAACTAAAATTAAAAATGACAAGAAAAACAATTATGTAGCTAATTAAATTAATCACGGGATTTAGAGATATACAGCGCACATAGATGTGAATCTGGTTGACCAGTTTTAGCCACATGCATTCAGAATCCGGTTTTGATACATTTCTTTTTAACAAAACATTAAAATATATCATAATCCGTTTTTTTTTAAACTATTATTCATAATAAATGTTAAATAAAATAAAAACAGGTAGTTTCTTAAAGACTAAATGAACTAAAATTTAAAAAATTCCATCAAAAATTATAAATATATGAAAAAGAAGAAAATTCCAATTTTGTTCAACTAAAACATACTTTATTAGAAAAACGAACAAGAGTTGTCTAATTAATCAGACAAGAAGAGAGACAAAAGAGCTTACGCGACCATAGTGGTAAGAATTGGCGAAAATGGCAAAAGGGATGGCGAGAAACAAGACAGTAAGCTTAGTACCAAGAACAACTTCCTGAAGATTCGATAAAATATTCCTAAGGGTTTTGCATGGAATGTTCTGGATAAGTCTTAGATCTGATCTCTTCCTTAACGAAGATGATGACATGTTATGCGCCGTTCTTCCATGTCGTAGCTCACCGTTCGAACCTTTTACGGTCGCGGTTCCGGTCTCGGAGATCGGCCATGATTCTACGATACTCCCCATAAGCTTTTAAGTCTTGTGATTTCTCTACATCTGTTTGTGTTGGTGTCAGATTTGTATAAATAGGCGGTGACTGTTTTTTTTATATATAAGGGTCCACTTAGGCAACTTCCAGGAAGCTTCCTAGTTTCTTGATTTTTTAGAATTATTGTTTTGGTTTGTTTTGTTAAAAAAAATATAAATTTGGTAGATATTGTTTTAGTTTTAGGAAAGAAAGATTGTTTTAAGAAAAGTAGTTGATTCTGTAGAGTATAAAAGGAAATAATTATTTAGATTTTTTAAAATAAATAAATTTTGTTATAAAAGTAAATATTAGTATTGATTAATATCAAGAGAAATGTAAATCATTTATTTACAAATATTAATATTATTGATTCAACAATAATACAAATGTAAATTTACAAAACTGAACTCTCGGACTATTATTATATGACCATTAATATAATATATCATTTTGACCAGCATATCTAATTGCTCAGTGTTCTGTCTATTTCTAACATTAAACTATTTTTCTTCAATTTTTAATTTATTTTACAAACTGATTTATTATTAACAAAAAATATATTCTCTGATGATTCGACATAATTGTAATTGAGATTACGATTTGGTTCTGATTAATTTGTTTACATTTGATTTTCTTAAAACTATTGAACTAATAAATGTTTCTGGCTAATCAGAAATTTTTTGGTTTTATATTTTTAATTAGTTTGGTTTGATAATTATTAAACTTTGGATATAAGATTTGGTTGACATTTACTGTTCATGATTTTAGTAGGTGACGTTTTAGATATGATATGTTTACTCATTAATGAAAAAGACAAAACATAAGTTTGTGTTGTACACAACACGTGTACTTGAAGAGTGTTCGAAGGGAAACTAAAGTTTGGTAACACTCGTTTATCACTTTTGTTGTACGAATCTAACGTTTTACTTTTGGCTTTTAGAAACGGCTGCGTTTCAGGAAGTAAATAAACGTGAAGCGGCTGCTGTTTGATTCTTCTTTGTCGGGTCACTTTACATATATATATATATATATTTTTCTTTACAACCTATTTCTGTATTTGTTGAAAAGTGATTAATTCTCCAAAATCCTATTATAATGAAAATAAATTCATCTAAAATTTATTTTAAAGTAGGAATTTTAATTTTCTTAAATATACTTTCACTACAAAAGTAATATCAGATAAATTACTATTTTCTTCGAATTTTCAATTAATCTCAGTAAACACATATTTATAATTTTGGTAAACAATTATATATTTCAGTTTTTTTACCGCACACATAAGTCTACTACATGTGAATCCAAAAACTCAATACATTGACACTAACACAAACCAGTGTGATTTCGTATGTGAGTTTTGTAATTATGTTAAGATGTTTTTTTTTTTTTGCAAATAAAGAATGTTAATTTAGAACTTAGACAAGGGATATGGAATAAAAAGAGAATATCCATTATTAATTTATTATACAAGCCAAAATTAATTAATTGCAGTAAAATTCACGTGACTCTAATAGTTTGTAGTTGTAAGCTGATAAGTAAAGGACACTAGCTATTCATATATTCCAAGATCATCATATCCTCTTCTAATAAATACACTTGGCAACTCTTTATTACACATCAAAACTTGATCTTCAGTTCCAGTTTTCAAACTTAAAATATGTAATGGGTTGTAAGCACTCTACGAAAGAATAGAAAATATATATTTCGTGGCATTTTGGATTGCATTTTTTAAGGAATGAAATGGAGTTTTTATTTCGTGAAATTAGGCCCATCCTGAAAATTTTGAGTAAAATAATAATTTTGTTATAAAAAAAAGAATCATTTCAATTTTGGACCAAAATAAATTTAGGGATCTAAAAAAAAAAAAATTTAACCTAAAAATTAATAATAAAATTTCGGAGCAAAGTTAATGTTTCATCCTGTATGCAAATGGACAGAACAAAGTCTGAAATTATATACAATATTTTCTTAAGAAACTTTTAATATATATATAGATTTGGGTCTAAATTCTTAAAAATATTGTTCAGTAAAAAACTAAGAAAAGTTTTCAAAAGATTATCCTGAAAAAATGATTTTTTTTGCCGGCTAGTTTGGTCGTTTTAAAACCCAATATCTCTCTTAAACTAAAAGGATTTGGAGCTCTCACAGGAGAATTGGTTACATGGAATAATGGCCACTGTCTCAAATGATCNAGCTCTCACAGGAGATTTGGTTACATGGAATAATTTAACAACATTGGTCGAAAAATTTATGCTTGTTTGAATAATCTGGAATCCTGAATAACTACAAAAGCGGCTATAACAATTTTCGACTAGACAATCAGCTGAAATTAGTTACAAAATTCAAGAAAATGTATATACTCAATTTTGCTATAGAATTATCACTTAACTATCACCAAACACAAATGTAGTAAAAGTTACTCATCCAGATATTAGATATATCTCACTTCTCACATAAAACATTTTTTCTTTATATGACTATGCGAGAAGTTACATATAAAAAAAATATCTCACATAGAGACCTTCCTCGATTCATATAATCATATCCCACAAGCTTACAAATATATCTCTGTTTTTTTATTGAAGCACAATTTCAAATAATTTTCTTCACTTTTCTTTTTTAATATATATTTTTAAAATTTATTATATGCCTCTAATTTCATCAATTGTTTGCCTATACGGTATCGTACATCGAATCGAGTCAAAGGATATATTCCAAAAATAATATAGAGTTGTGGAGCTTTCCCAAAGTAAAAAAAAAACGTAGTACATTTGCATCCGTACGTACCGGACACATGTGTCTTTCTGTTGATGTTTCTGTTTTCTTATGGTGTGCAATTCAATCTATTTCTTGTAGAGCTAGTGAATACTCTCATTTTCATTTGGCTTTTGCTAAGCTTAATGGAATATTTATATAGTTCTTAGGTCCAATACAAAATTAAAATTTGAAATTGACTTTTTAAAAAACTTAAAAAAATACTGGACATAAATCTAATAGATTTTTTTTTTTTTTTTAATTTAGGATCGGATCGAATTTTTATCCTACATAAATCTCGTAAAAACTTTCGGTAATTGAATCTAACGGTTGTAAAGAAAGGTCTACCGAAGGAGAGGTGAGAGCTTACACAAAGGATTGAAATATAATTTTTGGTTTGTGACTAAGAGTGGCATAACATATCATAAAGTGCATACAAAGACTACTCACTCTTATTAAAAGGACTATGACATGTTTTTATGAAAACATTTAAATGCAATTTCACTTTTGGATTGTGGTTTCGAGCCATACATTTATTATATTTTCTTTCCTATGTGGAGTATATCTACCCGTTTAAAATCTATCCAAAAATTAGTAAAATAACCGAAAATACTACTTTTCTAACTAAAAAGATTTATATTATAAAAACATGTATATTGGATCATAATGGTTGAGGAAAGAAAAAAACGACTAATCTTATACTTTAATTTTAAAAATTATAAGAAATCATAATGGTTGGCAAACTTCACAACGCATGGAAAATTTATGACTATATTTATGTAAAATAATCAATAGAATAGCGTAAAGGAGCATCAGAAGAATCGGAAACTTATTTATATAAACCAAATTAGTCGAATAATATTTATAATCATGCCACATGTTAAAGGAATTATATTTTTTTCCTATTTTGGAAATATATTTTTATCACTTATAGTCACCGAAATCTATTCAGTTTTATTTCCCCCAAGGTTATCACATTTTTCAAACTTTGTATGACCTTATATACAATTAATGATAAGTTAGCTAATGTATTATTTTAGTAATAATAAAAATTAGCACAACAATAAGTATTTTTTTTATTCACTTTTACACTAAATAAGGGGAAGTACTTCTAAAATTGAACAAGAAAAATATATTTAATTATGCAATGAATTATCAAATATAATAAGAAAACAAAAATATAATTAAAAAAATAATAATAAGACATATAATTAATTATTTTTATGTTTTTCCTATAATTAAATTATAGTGAATATAAATTTGTGATATTGTGAATACAAAATAGAAAATAAAATGTAATTAATTTTTTTTTTCATTAAGATAAAAAAATATATAATTAAATAAAAATAAGATTAAAATTCAATTGTTACACAGTGAAAAATATTCGAAAGGGGAAAAATTGTTGTGCATAATACGTAGTAAGAGCCTTAATATTGTTTATTTGTTAAGGAGAATTCATAATTTTCACCAAAACATTATGACATCGTTGTGTTTTTTTTTTTTTTTT
>OVAW01000520.1:0-13041 GCA_900406365.1 Heliophila coronopifolia | reverse complement strand
AAAAAAAAAAAAAAATCAAAGTTATTGAATTGTATATTCGATTATAAAAGTACATTAAAATTAATACAATGATTTTAACATATTTTTTTACTTTAAAACTTTAGAAAAAGAAATAGCACCATATAACTTCTAGTTTAGATGTATTTCTAAGAAAATAAAGTCTCTGTGTATCGTAATGTATTTATAAAAACCACATAAACTACTTTAAACTAAAGAAACTAGAACACATAAAAACAACAATAAAATAATTCCTCGAAGTTATTAGGCAATTTAGAATAATTGACTTTTTTTTTTCTAAAACGGGGATATATTTTACATATAATGCTCTCTTTATTGACAACACAAGCTTTCTTTAGTTTGGTTTGTGGTTGAAAAAATCAGTACATGACAATAATGTAATATTAGCTTGTTTGGTAATAAACAATTCAATTAACTCAATTAGCGTATTGCTCAAGTGATGATCTTGTAATATGTCTAAATAATAAATAAAATATATAAGTATTAGAAGAACTTGATTTGTTTTCCTCCCATTTTTAACAGTGATTTATGTTACTATGTATATATGTTTATGCATAATTTCAACCTCTGTTTAAGAACCATTATGTAAACAACATGAATATATATTGAGATATATTTAACTTGATAAGAACTTTTTAAGAAATCTAGCCAAAAACGCAGTGATTAGTAAGTACATGTTTGGTAATACTCTTACTTCGCTTATGAATGTTAATGCAATTTCAGGCTAGATAGATTGGGGTTGAATGTTTTGTTCTCATTTTTATCATGTTTTAAATTAGATTATAGAAATTTTTTTTTTATCCGACCTTGAAATTTCCTAAAATTTTGAGAGCCCAAAATAAATCTAATTGTGATACATTTTCTTTAATTTAATTTTAAATGAGACATAAATCTAATAGCTCTACTCAGAGCTTTCATGTTGTTTAAGGAGTTGTACGTATGGGCAACTTTAGGACAAATACTCATCACCACTTCTAAAAATAAACTTACAAGTCTAAATCTTGATTTGTTCTTTCCATAAATCTTTGACTCCCAAATTTAAGGGTTTTATTTTGACTTAATTTTTTTTCTTCTTTTTGCCTCGAAATTTTATAAAACATACTTTTTTATCCTTAAATTTTAGATTAATCATTTATATATTTGCTTGTAGATCCCTGAAATTGCAATAGTCGCCATGCATAATTATGTAAAGAATATTAATAATTTTATCTATAATACATTTTTTTTTGTCATCATCTAAAATATATTTAAGTTGCAAATATGTATGAGGATGAAGTTTAAGTGATCTATCTTATATAAAACTGTAAAACTGTTTATTTACTAATTCATTATTTTAAAAGAAATTTAATTTCATATGAATTGTATATAATATTTTGTCTGTACATAAGTGCATTTGCATTTGCATATTTATGTATAATGTTAATATTTGTAAATAATACAAATTTACTTAATGAGAGAATAGACATTTACTTCCCAACCACAAAAAAGCTATAAGATTAACCTCTAAACTGATTGGTATTTTAGGATGAGATCTTGGAATATTCGCGAATGTAAAAATGTAAACAAAATTTAAGAGAATCGTTAAATTAAATTGGTAAAATGGTATTTACTACAATTTATTTAGTTAGACTATATATATAAAGCGTGTTTTTGATATAACTTGCCTTTCATTCTTCATCACAGGTCACAGCTTAGCTTGATGCATCACTCATAGACTTGAAAAGGCGATTCTGAATTCAAATCTCCGAGATCTCTTCGTAGGTAGTGCCCGCAATTTATTTACACATTTTCAGTTTTTGTGGATCAGATTCTCGGGATTTTAGTTTTGATTCATCCATTTTTAGGTGCTTGATGCGATGACTTAGTGTGTAGTGATTTTTTTTACTGAATGTTTGTGTCAGATCTGTGATTTTTAAACTGGAATTTTGATTTTGATAGTGATAGTGATGTGATTCAACATTTTACGTCAGTTAGGTTGAGCTTTGTGTGACAGGGAGCTGAATTCTGGCAAGTCGGATTTGAACAATTTTGTGTTGCATCGTTTTGATTTATTTTGTTGTGGATCTGAACATTGAACAGTCTCTCTGATTTCTCTAGCTCTTGTTTGATTTGGTTCTATTGCATCTAGGGGTGTGGGCAGGATCATTATCTCAAAAATCCTCCGCAGAATTTTTTTTTCAATACACCCTTCTTAAAAACGTAACACAAATTCATCCTTGATAAAAAAACCGGACATACTGATCGCAATAAAAAAAATGTATGAAGGGTGTGGGCACATTTCCCCTCCCGTTCCCGTCTCAAAATTCCTTTCCATTCCAAACAAGAACGGGAATTCCCCAAGTCCCGTTTGAGACACATATAAAATTTATTGTATATATAATTATAGACATATTTGTAAATCTTTTTTTTTATAATCCTATATAATATCTAAAATTTTATCAATTAGTTTTATGATATTTTTTGAAAATTTAAAAATGCTTTTAAGTAATTTAGTTTTTATAGAATTCGGTAGACAATCGAACAAATAATAATTTTATTTATTTATTTATTTGGTGTATTAAATATTAATATTTGAGATTGTTTATCAATTATTTTAGTTTACTTTTATTGTTGAATAATATTTTGATTAATATTAAATAAATCATATTGTTTTTTTTTTAGTTTTGAAAAATTTAATTATCAAATAACAAAGTCTAAAATTTTTCGGGATTTCCCGTTCCCCTCCCGGACTTTGAACGGGACAAAAATGGG
Source organism: Heliophila coronopifolia (assembly GCA_900406365.1). NCBI lineage: Eukaryota > Viridiplantae > Streptophyta > Magnoliopsida > Brassicales > Brassicaceae > Heliophila > Heliophila coronopifolia. Next base: position 10,272 of record OVAW01000520.1, on the reverse strand, counting down.
ACAAGTATTTTAGCTCCCGAATTCTCATCCTGTTCCCGGTCCCGAATTCCTGTTTGCCACCCCTAATTGCATCTACCTTAATTTGAAGCAAATTCAGGTGATGGATTCCACAATGTAGCTAAGATGTGATATCTTTCAATACTGGAGAAAGTTTCTGTGATTTATTACTCAGCTGAAATTCCACAGTCTAGATCATTTCAGAGATATCATTATTTGATGGCTTGAAATCTCTGAAACTCCGGATTCATTTATGCTGTGAATCTCCATAGATTTGTGTATCTACTGAGCCTATTATAAAATATTTTATCTTCTTTAGCTACACACATTGTTAAGATCTAACATTGGAATTTACAGGAAAAGGACTTAGTGCATCAAGATGAAAGGACTCATTCTTGTTGGAGGTTATGGGACTCGGTTGAGGCCATTGACTTTTAGTTTCCCAAAGCCACTTGTAGATTTTGCTAATAAGCCCATGATCCTTCATCAGGTACCATACTGATATTTCCAATCTTCAAGTTCTTACCTGGTTTCCTAAGCACGCCGTGTTATCTTGGAACTAAACACTCCGATATATCTGAAAGACATGTATTGTTGTAGATAGAGGCGCTTGTGGCGGTTGGAGTCGATGAAGTCATTTTGGCTGTCAATTACCAGCCAGAGGTGAAAGATTTATCTCCTAGTGTTTCTGCGCATTTATGTTATTGGTTTCATGTTTGTATTTACCGTTTACTTTGTGTTGACAGGTGATGCTGAATTTCTTGAATGGAGTTGAGGCACAGCTGAATATCACTATCACTTGCTTACAAGAGACTGAGCCTATGGGTACAGCTGGTCCTCTGTCTTTAGCGAGAAACATATTAGATGACGGATCTGGAGATCCTTTCTTTGTCCTTAACAGCGATGTGATTTGTGAGTACCCACTCGAAGATATGATCGATTTTCATAATGCTCACGGTGGAGAAGCCTCCATAATGGTTACAGAGGTTAGATTTTTGAACCTAAATAATCTCACCAATTACGGGATGAGATGAATGCAAAAAAAAACCCTCTCACTATAAAAAAAATACAAAATGTATATTGCTATAAGGGAAAATGTTAAAAAAATTGCTCTATTTTTTGGAATGTGCAAAAGAAATTATTGTAAATGTTAGTGTTCAAAATTAATATTAAATTTTGTGTTGACTGTGCAATTTAAGGTATGCTTTTGATCCACGTTTAAATTTCTTAAATCAAGTTAATTAAAATGAATAAACCAATACTAAACCAAAAAATAAACACCAATATTTTAATTAAAAGAAAATAGCTACTGTAGAAAAGTAAAAAATCGCGATGATTATTTATCCAAAGACCCTCAAAGCTCTAATGAAAGGGTGTGAAATATGAGGGTTTGTTTTTTGGGTTTAGGATTGGTTTATTCGTTTTAATTAAATCGAAATTTAAACGTTGCACAGATGTATATGTTAAATTGCACAATCGACTCAAGGTAGAGTATTATTTTCGCAAACTAACATTTACATCATTTGTTTTGCACATTCCTAAAAGTACAACATTTTTTTTTAACACTTTCCCATTGAAATACTGCAAAATAAACTTCCAACTTTTAAAAACTAGCAATATGAACTTTGGTGCTATTTTTTTCACCATTATAAACGCTAATTTAACTATGTTTGCTTTTTTTTTTTTTCCTTTTTTTTCACTTTTAGCTACTTAATGGTTACAATGTCATTTTTATTTGCGTTATAACGTTAAGAAAATTAAGCTAAGATTCATGTTGCTAAATTTTTTAAACTTGGAGGTTTATTTGGCAGTTTCTTTAGATTAGGATTTATTTTATTTTTATTTTTAAAGTTTGAAGTTTTTTTTGCACTTTTCCCTTATGGNTATATTTAGCCCCACTAATTAATTATTAATTTATTTAATAATAAATCTAACATGTTGGTTATAGGTTGATGAACCGTCGAAATATGGAGTTGTGGTCATGGACGAAACGACGGGAAAAGTAGAGGAATTTGTTGAAAATCCGCAAATATTTGTAGGTGACAAGATCAATGCTGGGATTTATCTTTTAAACCCATCGGTTCTCGATAGGATTGAACTAAGACCGACTTCAATCGAAAAAGAAATATTCCCGGAGATCGCAGCAGATCAAGGGCTCTATGCAATGGTTTTACCGGGATTTTGGATTGACATAAAAAATCCTCGGGACTACATAACCGGCCTAAGACTCTACTTAGAATCACAAAGAAATAAATCTCTTGAAAACTTATCCACCGGTCCACACATTGTCGGAAATGTTCTTGTGGATGAAACCGCTAATATTGGAGAAGGATGTTTGATTGGACCGGATGTAGCCATTGGTCCTGGCTGCATTGTTGAGTCAGGGGCTAAACTCTCATGCTGCACGGTTTTGCATGGGGCTCGTATCAAGAAGAATGCGTGTATCTCGAGTAGTATCATCGGGTGGCACTCAACGGTAGGGCAACGGGCTCGGATTGAGAATATGACGATACTTGGGGAAGCTGTTCATGTGAGAGATGAGATTTTTACTAATGGAGGTGTGGTTTTACCACATAATGAGATAAAATCTCACATCTTGGAGCCAACGGTAGTGATGTGATATAAAAATGTTAGGACCAAAGTTGCTTGAGTTCTGTTTTGTCTTTTTCAACTTTTTTTTTATTTAATTTGTGCTTTAATAAGTTTACAAATAATGATGTATGTCATTTTATGGCTAAATACATGTCGGTGTTTTTTCATTTTTTTTTTTAATTTTATCAACACTAGCCGGTGTGACAGCCGGAAGTCAAACTTTGTAAATGTCACTATTGCTAATGTATTATAATGTTAACCTTTTACCACTATAGCCAAAAATTCCGGATACATTCTAATTATTAGATCAAAAGAAACTAGATTCATATTTATTTTTTGTTATTAAACCATAACAAATTTTCAAATTATTTGTTGACCTTTTTGAAAATTTATTTTGAATATACTTGTCAGTTTCTATAACAATTTTATTTTTCAATTAAAGTAAATACTTATATGGGATATAAATGTCGGTATAGTTAAATAGGTTTGGTTTACTTAGATGTGATTTGGTTAGGGTTTTGAATTATCTCGAACCGGACTATTGTGGCTCTAAATTTCGATTGGTATTGACTCTGAAAATTTTGTTAAAACCAGAATTCATCTTGAAAAAAAATATTTTTCAACAAAACATTGTTTTGGCAAAGAAATTAATTAAAAAAAAATTCAAATAAAACAAGAATTTGTGGAAAACAAGTAACTTAGTGATCAAACGTCATTCAATCTAATGGTTAGGGTGTACTAGCAGTGATTTTGATATCGGGAGTTCGATTCCCCGTCTCGACGATGAAGTTTTCTTTTAATGAGATTTATGTTAATAAACTAGTATATTATGACTCAAATGTTGAAAAAAAAATATTTTTTTACTGGTTGCCGCATATGTGTTTCTACACCAAGACCGATGTTCGTTTGAGGAAAAACTAAATAGAATTAAATTTGTTCCACTATGAAAAAAAAACATGAATTTTGTAAATTAGAATAACATTTTTTTAATCAATCTTATAGTATAATTTTCAAGTTTTATTTTTGGGGGGAAGTTTGTATTAAATTCTAATATATTTTATTTTAATAAAAAATAGATATTAACAAATTAAGCATAAATACATATACTTTGTGGAAAAAAATAACACATACTTTTTTTGTTTTGGAAACACGTTCTCATTTAGATTTTATTTTCCATAAAACTCCGATTAAGGGTTTAGAAATAACAACTTAACAACCACTATTCTTCTATCTCTTCATAAATCTCTCAAACAAAACGACATCGTTTCGTTACCACCCAATTTCTTTTTAATTACTTATTCCTCAGATTCTTCAATTTCAAAGGTTTTTGAAGCAAAGGGTTTTTTTTTTTTCTTCCGTTAATGGCGACAACGCAGGTGCAGCAGCAGCAACCGGCGATTGATCCTGTAGTTCTCGATGATATAATCAGGCGACTTACGGAAGTCCGTTTATCTAGACCAGGGAAGCAAGTCCAGCTCTCGGAAGCTGAGATCAAAGAGCTCTGTACCACTGCTAGATTTATATTTCTTCAGCAACCTAATTTGCTTGAGCTTCAGGCACCTATCAAAATTTGCGGTATATTTTTATCGTCCTTAGTTTTGATTCGTTGATTTAATCTCCTTCGGAATTGATTTTAGGGTTCATATTGATTGGTTGATAATGTTGTTATGTGAAACGATTAGAATTTGAATGAGAGATGTTTTGGATTTTGGTGGATGATGTTTGAGTAGAGACTAGAGAGGCTAAGTAGATGTTGTCACAAAGATTTAGTATATACTCCATGGAATTTTATGTAATGGTTTTAGATACTAGCTACAAGTAGAAATGTAGTTACTGAATTGAATTTAGGGATAACTTTATATTCCACCCCACACTATTCGATCTAAAACCCGTGTGATGTAAAATTCACGTCCCACGGGTTTGAGATTGAATATGATGTTATCCTTTGAATTTATGATGCCATATAGTTTACATTTGAGTTTGAAAGTTAGTTTTTGTTGAAAATGTGTTCTCTGATCACAGAATATGTTGCTTTCTTACAAATTCGATCGATTTGAATCGTTGTGAGGACATCAAGATTCTACCAAACAAGCATTTCTTCATTGACTGTGTAGATAATTCAATCCAATTTTATGATTTTACCTTATGGTTTATGGTGTAAATTTCTTAAACCAGGTGACATACATGGGCAATATAGTGATTTGCTGAGGCTATTCGAGTTCGGTGGCTTCCCTCCTAGTGCCAACTATCTGTTTCTCGGAGACTACGTAGACCGAGGCAAACAGAGTCTCGAAACGATATGTCTCTTACTAGCTTACAAGATCAAATACCCAGGAAACTTCTTTCTACTAAGAGGAAACCACGAATGTGCTTCGATCAACCGAATATACGGATTTTACGACGAATGTAAAAGGAGGTTCAATGTCCGGGTCTGGAAGGTTTTCACAGATTGTTTTAATTGTCTACCTGTTGCAGCACTTATAGACGATAAGATATTGTGTATGCACGGTGGACTTTCACCGGATCTTAAACATTTAGATGAGATTAGAAGCTTGCCTCGTCCAACGATGATTCCCGACAATGGAGTGCTATGCGATTTGCTATGGTCTGATCCTGAGAAAGATATAAAAGGATGGGGAATGAATGATAGAGGTGTTTCATACACTTTTGGTGCTGATCAAGTCACTGAGTTTCTAGCAAAGCATGATCTAGACCTTGTGTGCCGTGCCCATCAGGTATATATAGGGGTGTGTGAACATGAACTCGGGACGGGAACGGGATTTCAGGAACTAAAATACATGTTTAGGTTTTGTCCCGTTTAAAATTCAGGATGGGATGGGACTGGAAATTTTTATTTTTTTGACATTTTGGTATTTGATAACAAATTTTTTTCAGAACTAAAAAAAACAAATATGATTTATTTAATAATAATCAAAATATTATCCAACAGTAAGAATTAACAAAAAATAATTGATAACAATCTCAAATATTAATATTTAGTTCACAAAATGAAGAAACACAAAATATTACTATTTGTTTGATTTTCTACCAAATTCAAAAAATGCTTAAACTTACAAAAAAATATCAAAAATTAATTGATCAAATTTTAGAGACTATATAGGATTATATAAATGTAAAAGATATATAATTATATATAAAATAATTTTTATAGTGTCTCAAACAGGATAAAATGGGAATTTCCGTTATGTTCTGTTCCTGTTGCTTTTCGGGAATTGAAAAGGTGTCCCAAACGTGAATGCATTCCCCCATATGTGATGGTAGTTTTGGGACGGGAAATGGCCAACCCGTAGGTATATATCTCGATCATGTCGATCAAGTCTCTGAGTTTCTAACTATGAAATGTAATGAATTTTCTATGGCAGGTTGTGGAAGATGGGTATGAGTTCTTTGCTAATAGACAACTAGTGACAGTGTTTTCAGCTCCTAACTACTGTGGTGAGTTTGATAACGCGGGTGCGATGATGAGTGTCGACGAAAACCTTATGTGCTCGTTTCAGATTTTAAAACCCGCGGAGAAGAAGATCAAGTTCACGATGCCTACAAAGATTTGAAGCCTTTCAAAAAAGGTTAGTCAATATTTTTCCTTAGCAAAAAGGGATTCTTACGCAGCGATTTGTTCATTTTTGAAAGGGTTTTTATGCTAAATTATATTTGGGTCGTTTTGGAATTTCCTTATTTTCTTGCAGATGGATTTCATATTTCTCAGAGAAATTGATTTCAACTATTGAAGATTTGGTAGTGAGGACTATTGTAAAGGACTAAACTTTAGTCTTTTAATCTCTCTTTTTTTTTTTCTTTCTAAATTCACTTTCTGCATATTATGATCTGCCTGTTGAAAGCATATGATTGGGTGTGTACATGCATATGATCCTTTTTTTGGATTTAGGACACCAAATTAGTAAGATGAGCTTTGTCTCTTAAACGACATGTGAATTTGGAAGAACACAAGTATGTTTTTAAAGATCTTAGTTATGCGTCCAACCACCACTTAAAAAAAAAATATCATAGACTAATAGTGCTTGAGATGTACTTCAAGTGAGCCGGTGGCTCGAAAGTTCTATGATTATGATTGTACCATGTTCTGATTGTGGGCTAGCCTAGTTTTCTATTAAGTGAAAAAAAGTCGTGGGATTGGGCGATGATGGGTAGGATGGACTGTGTCTAACATGTAAATTGGTCTAGCGGATGAACTTCAAAACCTAGGCTATCGGATGGATAACTTGTCGTATGGACTAGTTGGGTAAAAATGGTTAAAAAATGTGGTTGGGCTGGAATACGAGTTAAACACGTTGTATGCGGATGTTCGCCCGATGTTTGCTCGCAAAAGTATGTGGATAAGATAGGCAAAAAACCCACATGTCAGGTTATTTTATATAGGCTTATTATTTCGTATCTATGACATTTCCGGTGCGGTGTGAGTTGGAAGTAGCATGCAGACGATACATCCGTTTGACACCAATAGACATAACACATATGGTATATGTTCATTAAACAAACAAAATCGAATAAGAATTAAGTCCAAATCTTGAAAACTATTGAGAGTAACCAAGAAATGGTCACATATATTTGTATGATCGTATGTGATAGGGATATATGATACGTTTGGTGAACACTGGAAACAGAATAGAATATAATTATCACTGAAAATGAAAATGAAAGTCAGTTTTTTTGTTGTTGTTGTGGATGAGAAGCAAACACGAAGTGATAAGCTGGTAAAAAGTAACTTTTTATTTTTAGTTAGAACCAAAACCACATGAATCAAATTCCTTTAGACAACGTGACTTTATCATATCAAAGTTATGTTCCTATTCCAATATGTCATTTCCTCCCTAAAATTTAGACAACGTAACAAATATTCTCAACATCGTTTTGTCGGTATTTCTTAGTCAGGTTCAACTAGGCCTGGGCAAATTACCCGCCCGATCGGGTATACCCGAACCCGACCCGAAATAGGCCGGTTCGGGTCGGGTCGGGTTTTCTACAAATACCCGATCGGGACTTGATTTATTTTGTTTCGGGTTATGGGTCAGGTCGGGTAATACCCGAAACCCGATCGGGTTTTATACTNGATCGGGATTTGATTTATTTTGTTTCGGGTTTTGGGTCGGGTCGGGTAATACCCGAAACCCGATCGGGTTTTATACTACCCGAAAAAGACATTAAACATAATTAAAATATAATATCCAAAAACTGCATATCTAATTAAAAACAAAAAGTAAAATGATTTAAACCTATTTTTTTGCCATATTTAAAACCTAATTAAAAAAAGGAAAAAGTAAAACCTAATAAAATAATAAAGTTAGACAGCCATTTTGTTTGTCTCAATTGAAAATCAAAGCGTCTTTAACTCCTTCGCTCTCCTAACGTCGAGGTTTGAATTCAAAATTATTTATTCACTATATGCGTGATTTTGGTTGCTTCGCTATATGTTTTTTATATATTATCTAGATTATCGAGGTATAAAAACATTATTATTTATTTTTTACGAGTTATTTGTTTATCAAAAATATGATTTTTGTTTGTTTTTCTTATAGCTGAACTAGTGAGTCTGAGGATAAGTCTTTTGGTTGAACTTAATTATTTTGCTGGATTTAGATTTTTTTTATTCGAATATTTGTTTTTTTCCAAGATTTGAATTTTTATACACTTTTTATCACATTTTTTTTTAATATCAGGGGTCTGAGCGAGAATTAAAAATCTCTCTAATATTATACTACAATTTTTTTATAGGCCCTATTTGTAAAGAAATTTTTTTTGGTGATGGGCCTCAGGCAGTCGCACCTCTCGTCCTCTCCTAAGACGGCCCTGAGTAAACCGCAAAATCGTGGCCATCCTACCGCTTAGCCCGCATATTTGGGCGTCAATAACCAGAGCTTGCAGTTAATGTGAGCCTAATTCTCGTGACCTTACCGCCCCCGACCGGGTGTGGGTTATATCTAGTCCATGCACGGTCCGAAAACATGCATGTAACATCAAAATTAAGGAATAAGATTCTTATAAATTGATTGATTGATAAAGCTTTTGCACCGTGAAAAAATGTTCTGATCTCTATCTTCTCCTTCAATTTTCTTCTTCAATCCTTTTCAGTCCAAAACGCTTTCATGAACTTCTTCTATAAATAGATGGATGAATGAAGTTAAGTACATTGCAACAAAACTTGAATTGAATAAAGAGTAATGGCAATAGCTTTACACATGCTTCTTCTTCAACTTCTACTCTTCTTCTTTACTTCTTTTGCAGAAGCAAAGAACCCTAGAAAGGTGAGAAAATTTTGTATTTTTCTCTAATCAAAATCAAAATCTTTGTTTTGAAAATAGTTTGTTTATTAAGTATGTATTGTTTAGCTAACACACAATAGTCTTGTAGCACGTATAAGTAGAATATTGTAATATGATCCGACTCAAATACAAAAATATAGTGGAAATTTTTTATATTTATCTAGGATCCATGATTTTGTTTAAAATTTATTTTATCAAAATAAATAAAAGTATAACAAAAATATTCAATAAGATTTATAGACTGTTATCTTCACTTGTTGAGGTTATTTTTTATTTTCTTTGATCAATCTTGAATATATTCTAAGTGAATACACACATTACTAGTTTTTTATATATTTTTTTGTCAACTACTAGTTTTTTATATGTAAAGTTTTAATTTTATACTTTTACAAAAAAAAAAAGTTTTCATAATGAATATAGTTTGGATTCTTAACAATTATTATGACTTATCCTGCTTTGTGTGGCACAGATATATCTTGTGCAGATGAAACTTGGAGATCATCGATATGGGTCAAGTTCTGGTCACCAGGAGCTACTCGGTCAAGTTCTTGATGACGATAGGTTTTAAACTATTCTTTATATATTGACTTTTTTATGGTCAAATTTCAAAAGAAATTAACAAACTGGTTCTTATGTAAACAAATGCAGCACTATAGAGAATGCACTTATCTATAGCTATAAGGAGAGCTTCACTGGTTTCTCTGCACGACTTACCCAAACTGAACGGCAAAACCTGAAGAGTAAGATAAAAACGTTTTTTTTTCACGTTTTCTTTGCGTTTTCATTTAAAATCTTACAACTTTTCATTATAAATTATATATAGACATTTGTTGTTGTGACCTATATGAGTGTTATATATATATATATATATTTGTATTTTGACAATAGTTTTAACCAATATTTTGGTCACTTCTTGGTTTATTCGTAGGGAGGACTATGAACAGTATTTTTTTTTTTGGTTTAACCAAAAAATACAGAGTTGCATAGTATATTTAGATGTCAAAGTTTAAGTTCATATGAATGAGAAATTTATATTTAGGGCGTCTTAAGACTAGGGGCTAAGAGGCAGCCATCCCAGGGCCGCAAACAAAAAGAGCCAACAATTTTTTTTTTTTTAATAAAAAATTTCATTACAATAAATAAATATTTTAATTAGACTAAATTTATTTAAATATTTTTAAAATAAATAAAATTTAATATTTTAAGAATTAATTGGAGTAGAGAGATATTTATATAAATGTAAAAATAAACCCCAAAAATATACAAACGAATTGAATTTGTTTTTGGGTTTTAATACAAAAATTTAAGAGGACCCTCTAACATATTATATAATTTTTTTTACCAGAGTTATATATATATATATATATATATATATATATATATA
>OVAW01000518.1:0-14169 GCA_900406365.1 Heliophila coronopifolia | reverse complement strand
GAATCCTCAGCGGAGATAATCCTTCACAATCGACTAATACAGTAAGGTCTGATTTCTCCGGGGTCAGAAGATTCAAAACTCCGTGTTCTACCTGAGATACTGAAACATTGATGGCTGATTAAAAGGATATCATGGCAAAGAAAAGACTGGAAAATGCAGAAAAGGCGCAACCAACGACGTACTGATTGCCTGAGCGAAACGAGATCTTTCATGAGATGGTAACTTTACAAAAGCAAGCCCTAAGCGGACAATGAGGCAAGGTCTTTGGTCCCTGTCGTAGCCATGCCAAAAGACTAAACTTGACCACGTCTCAAGTTCTTCTTCAGATAGGATTATGTAAGTCTCCCTCCACTTGATTGTCTTTTTTATTGAAGATAGTAAAGATGTGAAGTCTCCATTTGACACTTTATAGAATCTATGAAGCTCGTCTTCGTTGAGTCTACGTTAAAATAAGACTGGAAGGTTATTATAAAACTCAAAGAAGGGAACACTTCTTCATATAAAACTAAAATTTGAATTTACCTCTCTGGCAAGCAAAGTCTTTGCTTTTCTAGTTCTTCGTAGAGTTGCTTAAGCCAGTCTTGTGAAATTACAGATTGTGGAGCCTCATCTTCAATTCTGCATTTACAGAGAAGTTAAGATATGTAGCGAGATAGATATACCTAGATAATACTACAAATAAAACTATGGAGGTTTAAAAGTTTCAAAGCATTTGCAAGACTTCATCTCCTTCAGAATGAAGTTGCACAGTCTCAGATTATTTTAGTACAGGATTACAGATAAGACTTCGACATCACGTACATTATGTCTGAGAGAGACTGAGACGGCTGTGGCTCAGAATGTGATTCTGAAGATGCTTGAGAGGCTGGACTATCTGGGGCTTCTTGCTTTAACTCTGACTGGTCTGTGATAGCCTCTGCAATCGTGAGGACCAGTAATGGCCGAGACAGCATCTGCATAAAGATTATACACAGTACTTGAGACTCACGGAATATCAGAATAGTGAAAGAAATATGAAATAAGCATATTGAAGGGCCCTGCATATGGGATATAAGATGATATCTGGCATGATACAATAATTGAAGAGTAAAGAATCATAGAACTACTAGTAACCCAGATTCTTCAAACTAGATTATAACACCAATCAATGTGCTGCCATTTAAGCATGATGTGTAAATTAATTCTGATTCTTTCAACTTGCAATGAGAAGGACGACAAATGATCTTTCAAGCACACAAGAGAATACAATAAATCTTTATCCAGATAAACATATTACAAGTGACCTGGCAGTAGATAGGCTTAAGCAAATCTTAAAAGTTGAGTAGTGTGAAAAATGCCAGAAAGACTAAGGACCTTAGCGGATCATTTTTTCCAAACATCTTACTGGTTCTCATTCATTTTAGAGTCCTCGGTAGTGTAACTTTTAGAAACACCGTAGCTCATGTAACAATTGGTATGTGTTTCTAAAGTTGCATGCATCACAACAGTTGGTGAATAGCAACAAACAAAAAAAAGGCCATAGTGCGATGGAGAAAAGTAGCAAACCTCCATTGCCTTGATCAACTCCTTGAACGGAGCCCATCTCTGAATCCACTTAAGAGGAGGATAGCAAAGGCACTGCAACGCCTGGAGACTGTTCCACAACTGAGGACATTTAGCCTTTGAAATTCTTCGAACGACTTCTAAAACAGCGATTTTGAGTAGAAACACGCCTGCATTACGCACAGCACCACTCCCAATTCTACCATTATTAGCCAAGGAAACATGCTTATAAATCGTCTGCTGAACAGCTCTTGGAATAGCAGCGACTAAGCTTCTCTTAGGAAACACTTTCCCAGAAGAAACAGATGCCATCACAGAGTTTCTACTTCTACCAGAATTCTCCAATGGATCTCCCATTAAAACAATCTCACGCACTTAAGATGAGCAAATACGCCACGAAACTCCAATAACTCGAAACGAGATCCCGCCAAATTCCAAGTCGAATAACAGAAATCTGCAAACAGGATTGCATTACAAATATTACGATCATCAACAAGAATCATCAGAATAAACAGCCGATCATATCATAACAAAAAAATGTTTGAGCACGCTAAACAAAATCAACTAAACTAAGGAGGCAATTATGGACATTCCAACATTATCATTCCCTATAATCATTCAAAAGAGCTACAAGGAGCAAAAGCATCAACGAAAAACCAGAGAATTATATACGGAAATAAACAAAACGAACCATGAAATTTCATCTATCATCGGATAAAAGCTCTGCGGTATCGACGGACAACAGATCGAGTGAACGAAATCAGCGTACTGATCGGAGAATCAAATTATCGGCAGCGAAACGAGAATACGTCTTCTCTCCGAAGTCAGAAAGCCTAAAGAGACGTAACGAAAAAAAGGAAGGAGAGCGAATCCACCACGAACAACAAGGTATTAGACACGTGTACTTTTCCCAGCTATTCTGATAGCGATTGATGGTAAAATCAACGGTTCAAGATCGACAACATCACGGACCTATTAAATATGTAGGCTCAAGAAAATGTAAACACATCACGCTGTTTTTTTTGTTATTCTCTACATAATCCCGAAACTGTGCGATGTTTCTGACGGTAACGTAAGAACGACGTGAAAACCGATTAATGATACGGTTTATAGGGCTGTCAAATGGACGGGGACCGCCCGCTCGCTATTTTTTCATGAATTCGCGGGCATTTATGGGTGCTAGCATTCAAGCTCAAGCGGGCTGTCGGTTAAATTCTTTGTGCCCGAGCCCGTGGGCTGCCTGTGGCTAGTTATTTATTTTTCTTTTTTTGCTATTAATTTTTTTTTTGTAATTTTTGTTGTAAAAAATTTTAAATTTCTAAAATGTATGTATATTATTCCAAAATATAAATTGGAATAGACAAAATACTTATGTTTTTAAATAGATTTTTTTTTTTTGTCGGCTACTTTTATTTTTTCTCTCTTTACGAGAATTTCAAACTCCACATCAGGAGTCTGATGACATGAGAGATAAGACCACTACGGCCAATTACTCCCGTAAAAAAGGAACCATTTAATTTAATTGGACAATTTATATTTTTTGGATTTAGCCAAGAAAAACAAAATAATATATAAGCGGGCACCCGCGGCCTGCTCGGAAAAGCATGCGGACGGAAATAGACTAAATTTTATAGTCCGTAAAAACCTGCGAACAAAAAAACTGCACCTATAACATGTCCATGAAGTGCGAATTGAGTTAAATTTGCGGACGGCCCGCCCGATTTGACATCTCTAAACATTTCACTATCGACAAGGTCACGGGCATTTTAAATACACGTAAATCCCAGAAGGGCAAACATCACGCTGTTTGTTATTCTCTATGTAAAACCGAAACTGTACGAAGTTTCTGACGGTAACATTAGAACGACGTGGATAGCGATTACGGTCCAAATTCGACAACGTCACGGGCCTTTTAAATACATAGCCCCACAAGAAGAAAACATCACGATGTTTGTTATTCACTACATAAAGCTGAAACTGTATGAAGTTTCTCACGTAAAGTATGACGTGGATAGCGATTGATAAATCTACGGTCCAAAATTGACAACGTCACGGCCCTATTAAATACACATTCAGAAAAACCATAATATCTCGATGCATCATAAATCCGAAAACTGTAGGAAGTTTCTTACGGGAACATAAGAACGACGGGAAGTTTCAGCTTCCACAGAACAGTTAAAACAAAGCTCCTTTAGAAGAAAACATATGAATAGCCAGTTTCTCAAGAACAACACTTTTTTTCCGAACCAAACACTTTCATTTCACGTTCAGGAACGTGAACAAAAAGATGCAAAAGATGAGTTTATAACAAGTAGTGTTTGGACAGTTTCTCAAATCTTATCGACGACTTACGAAACTCCAAAGATGGTTTGTGAAAAAGCTCACAACATTTCTTGAGACTTTCTGACACAACGACTCACTTTCTTCCTGAACTCGTCTCTCTTCTCTCTCCATTCTTTCTGTAACACGAAAACACACAGGGAAAATGGTTAACAATCAAGCCACCTCTGGTACATACAAGACTCTTGTAGACCGACTCGTGAACTTTTATATACTGAAACCTCAGATTCAAAGATCGGATATCGGAAACGTAATGGGATTAGACACAATGGTGCATAATCAAGAAATTGAAACTTGAGCTTTGATACCCTTTTAGGAATCATAGGCTTCCGACACAAACTCAATTGGCCAGAGATCCATGAACCTCTTATCTACTACTTTATAAGAGTTTCAACTTTCCGATTTGAGATATATTTTAACAAAGAAGAGAAAAGATAAAATGTTAATCTGATATGATCATAGTTAACTCGATAATAAATACTCACAGCAGCTTCAACGTTTGCTGGAGATTCATCGTTCGGACCAGAAAGCATTGATATGATACTCAACATGATACTCTCAACCTGAAATTCAGCATTAGCTTTTAGAAAGTGTGAAGATGCTGAGATATGCATACAAAGACTATAATATTGAAACAATTCTTAAACGTACTGTGTGAACAGGTGTCCAGCGCTCGCTAGCAAGCTCGTATCCGCTTGGATCATCACCAGGAGGATGTAGAATCGATATGCAAACACGGCCATCGGGATAGACTACATACCATAAGAGAAACATTCACAAAAACTTGAGAGATTCAAACACTAGCAAGGAGCTACAAAATTTACCTGCCCCCCAAGAAGGGCTTGTCCGAGAGAAAGAACTAACCATTAGGATGCCACATATCTGATGTAAACCGCACCGTGGGTGGGCTATTAGGGTAATTTTGTGGAAATGACATAATGGCATAGAAAAATCCTCCTTCACTGCATTTAGAAAGTTATCTAACTTATAAATAAACCTTTTTTTGTAAAGAGACAATGCTGAGTAAATGTTGAAACCAATTCCTTTGCCGAAATGCTCGGAATATGAGTTTGTTTCGGTTTTTTTCGCGGTAAAACAGTAAATTCATACACAATAAAGCAAAGGAAAAACTAAGAGCTGAAATAACAACATATCCTCAAGAACACTAATCCAATGTAATCGAGCAAAAGCAATTCAATTCTACAATCATATGAATCTGTAGCTATCCAGAGATAATTTCGGTATCATTAAGCAAATGTCGATACAAATTCCAACAAAAATCGATCCGAATTTCAGTTCAGCTTAAAACCACAACGGATCATCAAATTAAGAACATATATAGAAACGAAATCTGAAGAAACGTACTAGAGAGTATCAGGAGGTCCGATAATGGTAACGCTCCATTCGAATATATTCTTCTCATCAACCAAACCAGCGGAGAATCCATCAACCGGATGCTTACAAAGATCTGAAAAGAAACAAACATAATCGAAATTCAACAACAGAGAAAAAAAACAAAACAGATTTGTTGAAGATTCGATGGTACCTTTGAGCTGTTTCTGAAGAAGAAGGCAAGCTTGTGAAGTCGTCATGGCGGTTGAGAAATCAAGCTGGAGCTTTCAGTGATCTGTGAGAGAGAGAGGAAGAGGAAGAGATTCAGCAAGTGGATTCAGCTTTTTTTATATCGATAAGGAGATTCCAAAGATGGAACTCTGGGGATTTCCTGATTTTGCATCGATGGAAGACACGGGAGTGGTGTGATCAGCTACGGAAGTGACTTTTCAACTTCACGATTCTAGCCAATCAAATTGCAAGGTTTCCGTAAATAAGTAAAACACTTCTTTACTTTAGATAATTACACAATTAACCTTGGAGGCTTCTGTTGAAAAAAAAAAAAAAAAAAAAAAAATTAACACAACTATATTGTTTGATAAAATCTGCGTATAAGACTATAAGAGTGTTTTTGTTTATTTGGTTATGTTTTAGAAATATAAATCATATAAATGCACCTTGTTGTCCGTCACTTCAAGTTAGGTGAATTAAGAGAAAAGATTTTTTAAAACAAAAAATTACAATGACATTGCTTTAAATTTTTTAATTGTTACAAAAAATAATAGACTATTAGGACAATTCTGTCAAGTTAATATTTATTAAATACATTCGAAGGATCATGTTGTAAACATACTAATTGTGTTAAATGTATAATTTTTTTTTTACAACATATTAAATGTATAATTAAATACTTAAATTGATGTATTTCTTTTCCCAAAAAGGTATATTTTAAATTTAAAACAAAATATAGACATCTTAATTTTTTTTTTTTTTGACTGGAGCACAACAGGCTATATTAAGTTTCTGCCACTGGAGACAATTAGGGACATCTTAACTTTTTTTTAATATATCTTAACAATAATTAAAAAATTAATATAGAAAAAAAAAATCGATATAGGACCTTTCATATGGAATATCATGTATGTAATTTAAATGAATTTTGTAGCGTTATTATATCATATGGATCCGTTCTAGAAAGATTTAAGCATGCTTTTACAGTGACTCAAAAAACTTGATTGATGATGTATCAGAATTTTATTTCGGGTTAAAGTCACCCTCTCTTACACTCATTGTCAGATAGTGTGGTCACGTCAATCGGTAGTCGGTATGAGCAGAATTAGTAATCGACTGGTCAATGACAAGTCAGTCTGGGACTTTGGATGTGTTCACAAACACTGGTCAATGACAGTCAGGTCAAGTCTTCTTACTTGTAAGCCTGATATACAAATGAAAATGCTTCTGTAGAGGGGTTAAATAAGGGTTGGCGGTCCGTCTGCCCGCAGTTTTTAGATAGGTTTGCGATCTATTCTGCATGAAAAATGTGAAATTCATGTGGGCCTGCAAGCTAAAATATTGAAGACTATGATCACACCGTCTGGAAAAAAGGACATCACAGGCCCGGCGCGCGGGGCGGTCCAAAATTTTTTATTTATAAAAAAAAAATTTAATGAAAAAGTAAACAAATTGGACGGGTGGGCAAGCTATATGGGCGGGCCATATGAATGGGTTATACATGCGGACTATATGGACTAGCATGCGGACTTGCGAGCTATAAAGTTTTTAATCTGCGGTTAGTTTGGACATTATTTTTTGGATATAAGACATCACAGCGGTGCGGGCTGGTCCTAGCTCACATGCCGGCCTGCCTATTTGGCACATATATGCTTTGGTTTTCTAATTCGGTTGTGTTTCCACATTGTATCAATTATACGCAAGTTCTGTACTAGATATTCAACAAACATCGCCTAGTAATTAATGCTATTTAGAAAGTGAACATAAGATCCTGTATTAAAACAAATAAGAATCTTGTAGAAATTATTACAAATATGGAAGTGTTACAATGATACAAGTTGACGTGTATGTATGCATATGTGCTCTACTCTCCTGAGGACCAGACTGCTCCATCCACATAAAAATATAACAGTAGAGTTAAAGCTCGAAATCGACATAAAAGATTTCAAAATCGACGGAGAATGGTTCGAAAACGTCGATTTCAAAAGATAGGTTTTCTTTTTAAAAATACAGACTTGAAATGTGTAGATACTCTAATGAACCATGAGAATACAGTTTCAGCAACATCATGTCGTAAGGTGTGATTGTTTCCTGAAAAAAATACTCACGTAAATTATTGAAATATTTAAAAAATAAGAAGATTCTTCTAACCCCTTCACATTTAAAAAAAAAATCGTTAAGATATATACAAACAGACACAATTCAATTGTTTGCTTTGTTAAGAATAATAAAAAATATCCAACCTTAAGCAAAAGAGTCTGTTGAAAAATAACATATGATATTAAACAAATATATAATCAATAAATCAAATATTAACTACTTTGATTTTTTTTTTTTTATGCACAAAACTTTATCGGTTATAAAGAGATTATTTTTATTCTATAAATCTAGTAGATTAAAAAACTAAACATTATGAATAAGATATCTATTTAATCGAATGTTTGTATGTCTGTATATAATATATAATACTATGTATTAAGCATCCAATTAGTAACATATTTAGTTGTATTTGTTTAATTCTGCACAAATGAAAACTATCACCTACTTTATGATAAAATTATTAGAAGATATTTTACGCAGTGTAATAGTATAGTTTATTGAAAATAAATATTATAATCCTGTCACTAATATTAAAACATATATAGGAAATATTTTTGAAATTTTTAATTTATAACATATTGTTGAATTATTTATATTAGTTGAAAGTTTAAAATGGAAAACAAATTTCTATATATAGGTTCTGAAAAATCAAATTTCTACGGTGTCTCCACAACTCTCGAGGCCAAAAATAGATGGACAGGTGTCGTTGCATGCTAAGATATTGGCTTCACGTTTGAAAACTAACGGCTTAGATCCATTTATGGTCGAACAGTATTAAGAGGCTAAATAGCTTCCTTCTTCCAGAAAATTTTGAAAACTCATTCAGGGCCGACGTCTCTCTCTCTCTTCTTCTACGTAAATTCATCAGGTTCTTCTTACATTTTTTTTTCTTCTTTATTGGTCTCGGAATCTGTTTTTGTTACGTGTAAAATCATAGAAACCTAGAAACGGATTGTGAATTTAGGATCAATTTTTTGTTGTAAAATGTGCAAAATGAATTGATTTTCCAAGAGTATCTAGCTTTTAGAATGATCTAATGTTTCTCTTTAGTGACGGATTTAGGGGCGGCATAGATGGGCATCCGCCCCATCGGCAAACATTTTTTATATGGTGCAAAAAGTTTGTTTTTTTAATGTAGGGGCGCATTTACATGGTGTATCGGAAAATTACCTAGAAATGTGTTGTGAACTAAGGATCAATTTTTGCTGTAAAATGTGCAAAATGAATTGATTTTCCAAGAGTATCTATCTTCTAGAATGATATAATGTTTCTATTTAGTGATCGAATCAAGGGCGGCATGGGTGGGCATTCGCCCCAACGACATATCAAAAAACTTTTTTCTAGAGTGCAAAATTTTTTAAAGAAATTATAGGGGTGCTTTTATCATTGCATTATAGGGGTGAATTAACATTGTATAGGGAGAGATGCGTAAACTAAATCCGTTAACAAATTATACCGAAAAACAAAAAAATCATGGGGTGCAAGTGCATCCGCTACTTTTTTAGGGCAATTGTGCATCCGCTACTTACAAGCTACATACGCCAATGTGCGTCCCCCTAAATCCTGTAAAATAAAATAAAAAATATTTGTTTCTACGTAAAATTTAACTATGCACCCTAAAATTTTGTTTTGCATAATAAATTTTCGTCTTGGATTCGTCATTGTTTCTATGCAACAAAAAAAATCCACAATGAATGTAATTGTTCATATATAGTTTTGGTCTTTTGATTCATACAAATGTATCTAAGGTTAGGTTTGGTTGATTTAGATCTATTTATGCAATTATCTTCTTACCAAATGGTGTTTATGTTTAATCCCTTATTTAATTTCATGAGGTGATTACTACATTCAAATTTGATTTATAATTGCTATTTGATCTAATTAACCAGCTTAAAGCTCAAAAATGGCGGACGGTGAAGATATTCAGCCACTCGTTTGCGATAATGGAACTGGAATGGTCAAGGTAAACTACAGATTCTATAGATAATCAACAACAAAAAAAAAAACAATATTTTAAGTTGATAAAAATGTATACAAAAAACTTTAACTATTCAAAAAATACAAAATAATCCTCGAAAAAATAAATTAAATTATATAAACTTCTAACTCTTAAAAAATCCGTAATGTGAATTTTAACGTAAATTCAACACTATAAACACAAATAAAAACGATATTATGAATATTAAGAAGTTAAAAGAGAAAAAAAAAATTAAAACAAAATTACTTTTTTCTAATATATTGGTGAAAAAAATAGCATCAAAGTTCTCGTTGCTTTTTTTTAATTTAAAAAAAAAATATTTTCAGTTTCTCTATATCAATTAGAGGCAGGAGGTTTTAGACTGGTGGGGGCATAGGCCTCACACTTTTTTTTCTACTATTTTAGTTAATTAAATCACTTATTTTTATTGATCTAACTTATTTGTATTCTGTACTATACAATATATTTATTTTTTTTGTCCCATACAAATAAGTTTTCTAGATCCGTCATGTCTATATCAATATTTATTTGCATTTTCTTTATAGGTTAAGATTTTTTTAATTAATATTTAAATTAAAACTCTTTGGCGTGTAGGCTGGTTTTGCAGGAGATGATGCACCAAGAGCAGTATTCCCAAGCATTGTAGGTCGTCCACGACACACCGGAGTAATGGTCGGAATGGGACAAAAGGACGCCTACGTCGGTGACGAAGCACAATCAAAACGTGGAATCTTGACTCTGAAGTACCCAATTGAACATGGAATTGTTAACAATTGGGATGATATGGAGAAGATTTGGCATCATACGTTCTACAATGAGCTGCGTGTGGCACCGGAAGAACATCCGGTTTTGCTTACTGAAGCGCCGCTTAATCCCAAAGCTAACAGGGAGAAGATGACACAGATTATGTTTGAAACGTTCAATGCTCCGGCTATGTATGTTGCCATTCAAGCTGTTTTGTCTCTCTATGCTAGTGGCCGTACTACTGGTTAGTAAATTTCATAATTTTAACGCTTTTTTACTTTCTTGATCAAAACTGTAGAGAAGTTATGTTTTTTTGCAACATGTAAACACCTAGTGGCGCATAAAAGGGAGGCATGCGCCCTTTATATACGAGATTTTTTTTTCCATTTAAAAAAAAAAAATTAATAATTTCTATGTAAAATTTGACTATTCCCTCCATAAATTTTTTTTTGTCCCACCCCAAAAAATCTTTTCTAGATTTGTCACTGCTTCCACCTAGTTTTTAAAGGTGTTAACCGCACCTAGACGCCGTTGCACAAAAGCGAGCACTTTATGTTGTCGAAGCACGCAAACAATAAAATTGTTGGTGCTTTCTTGCGCCTCGCGTCTAGTAGAGCTTTAGGACCGGTCCCGGTCCCAAAATTTGACAGATTACTTTTTTTTTCTCAACAGATAGATTACTTTTTTTTCAAAACTTTTTTGCCCATATTCTTAAAAATATATATATATTTCTTGCCTCTAAATTTAAAATATAACATTTATATACACTGAAATTTTTTATTTTGCTTCGGACCCTAAAATATCAAGACCGGGTCTAGCTTAGACGTGCTTTATAAAACTAAACCTCCTCAATTTGGTTTTTCTGTTCGGTTCGGGTTGGTTCGATTTGGTTTATTCGAATTTGATTCGGGTTTTGAATAAAAATTAATAAAAATCCAATTTTTAAGTATAGTCAAATGTATTCTTGCTATAAAAATCGATTTATTCGGCATAAAAATCGATTTCAAATAAAATTCGGTTTGGTTTGATTTGATTCAATTTTTACTATTTTGGTCAGGTATTGTTTTGGACTCTGGAGATGGTGTGAGCCACACGGTACCAATCTACGAGGGATATGCACTTCCACACGCAATCCTGCGTCTAGATCTCGCAGGTCGTGACTTAACCGACTACCTCATGAAAATCCTAACTGAGCGTGGCTACTCCTTCACCACAACTGCCGAGCGCGAAATCGTTAGAGACATGAAAGAGAAGCTCTCCTACATTGCCTTGGACTACGAGCAAGAGCTCGAGACTTCTAACACCACTTCGTCTGTCGAAAAGAGCTTCGAGCTGCCCGATGGTCAAGTGATAACCATCGGAGCAGAGCGCTTCCGATGCCCTGAAGTTCTTTTCCAGCCATCCATGATAGGAATGGAGAATCCGGGAATCCATGAAACTACTTATAACTCGATCATGAAATGTGATGTGGATATTAGGAAGGATCTTTATGGGAACATTGTGCTTAGTGGTGGAACCACTATGTTCGGTGGGATTGGTGATAGGATGAGTAAAGAGATCACCGCGTTGGCGCCGAGTAGTATGAAGATCAAAGTCGTGGCTCCACCGGAGAGGAAGTACAGTGTCTGGATTGGTGGCTCTATCTTGGCTTCACTCAGCACTTTCCAGCAGGTATATTACATTTATACTTATACTCCGGCCGGTCTTGTAATTTTGGGGACCAAAAAGCCAAAGAATTTTTACTTTAAAATTTAGGGGTCAAGATTTAATTTTTATCAAATTTGGGGAAAAAACTGAAAAAGTTGGATCAAAAATTAACTCGCCAAAAGTTTTACTTCGCTCTATTCAGGATCAGCCTTGTTTATATTATACATATACAGCTGACAATTGGGCGGACCGCCCATGGTGCAGTTATGGTCACCAAAAATTAGGCCTAAATTAATGGCGGGCTAAATTTTTTATAGCATGCGGACTAAATGGGTGGGTGCACGCAGCCTAGCGAGCTAACCCATATAGCCCGCATATATTACCGCAATTGCAAAACCTTTCTATTACAGCATGCAGCCCCAGCCCGCACCTCATAAGTAGTAATATATTTNCATAAGTAGTAATATATTTATTTTTTTGAGTATTTTGGCAAAAAAATTATGTATTTAGATACTAACTGTTTATGTTTTGAAAAAAAAAAATCAAAATTTCGGCCCAGTCCGCGGGCTGGTTGTGAATAGCCTACGGCCAAGCCCATGGTGATCGTTTTTTGGGCTGTGCGGTCATGATTTTCAACGTTTTTGACCGTGGACTAGCATGAACTTCAAATTTTTACAGCGGCTTGGCGCGCAACCGCGACCGCCACCCATTTGATACCTATATATACAAATCTTATACCATAGTATATTTATTAGTATCTTTAATAAATTGTTATATAAATTTGTAGATGTGGATTGCGAAAGCGGAATATGACGAATCTGGACCGTCGATTGTCCACAGGAAGTGTTTCTGATCAATTTCACCAAGTAAAACATTATTTTTGTTTTATCATCCTGAAGCCAATTTCCATATTACTTTACATCTTTTCTCTATGTTTATTTTTTATTTTTTCCATCATTGTTTGTTATAATCTTGATTTTAAATCAAATCAAGCTAAACACAAATCAGTAATTTTAACAGTGTTTCTATTTTATATGTATACATATTGTTATACATACATTATCTTCTGCTTCAATGTTCAATTTTTTCTTATAAAGACCAATTTTTTTAGATATTTTCAATTTGTGTTATCATCAAAACAATCAGATGACAGTATGCTTGCTTTATCGACCCATAGGTTAGCTTGACCACGTTTTATTATTAAAGCAGTCTTACAAAAATCAGGATTCAAACCCCTGACATCTTCTTCTACAAGTCGGGTTGCGAGACTTATTCTTATAGACCTTACAAAACATATTTATATATTGAAGTAATAACAAAATCGTAAATAAAAAATTGGAAGAAAAGATAGTTTTACAATTTTCCAAGTTAAATAAACAAAATTTCAACATAAAAAAGCTACTTTAGCATTTAATCTATAATCTATCCGTATTTTTGTAAGTGCAGTTTTAGAAGACACACTTTGTAAATAAATAAATGTCATGATTTTACAATTTTACCCTTCAATCATCGATAGTAATGATTTTGTTTTTTTAGAAAATCAATGAAATACAGTATAACAAAAAAAGTTGAAATATTAGGGATAATGATTATGAAAATTAAATGATTTAGTTGGATTAAAATAGTAAAAAAAATTTCTTAATTATTGTGCAAAAATCTGAAACGATACTTACGGAGAGAGTATAAGAGTGACATGCTTTGACAAAAAAAAAAAGAGTGACATGAGCTAAACAGTTCGTTTTGAGATTCTTTTGTAAAAAAAAAAATTGTCGGCCTGAAAAATTCATAAGCCTAAAATGAAATTAATAATTGTAGATATTTTGATATTTCAAAAAAAATTAAAAAAAAGACATAAATCTAAATTAAAAAACAAATATTTTAATAATAATTTAGAACCAAAAAACTAATATTTGGTAATCTCAGATCAGCTTGTAGTTGGATTATTTCATGCTGTTGGACTGTTATTTAAAAAAGATACAGTTATTTTTTTTTTTATTTTTTTTTTTGGGCAACATACCAAATATATTATAGATAGGTCATTTAATTTTTTTGTCGGCCTATTGGTCATTTTAATATTTTTTTGTCGACTATTGGTCATTTTAATAAAGAGTCAAGAACACAAACAAAAACTTTAAATTTTAATAAAGTTATGATATATGATCCCAGAAAATCTTGAGTTACTATAAATTTGAATGATCGTTGACTTATTATAACTGTTAAGTTCTTTGACATTCAACATGGAGTTATGAAGAGAA
>OVAW01000517.1:0-14184 GCA_900406365.1 Heliophila coronopifolia | reverse complement strand
CGAAAATAGTTCGTGTAGTTTTTAGCCAATTTTTAACAAATAGGGGTATTAAACGGGTTTTTTCCCAAAAATAAAAAACCCAAAATGTTTGCGAACAAAAATATTTTTGGTGAACTTTGAATTAGGTCATGTTCGTTTGTGTAGTTGGCAATTGCATTTAGAGGTGTCAAATGAGCGGGCTAGTCCGCGGGCTAGGTCCGGCCCGCACAGATGCGGTGCGGTTACGGTTTTGAAAAATTAAGCCCATTAAGCCCGTATGCTAAAAAATTTATAGCCCGCATAGCCCGCGGGCGAAACGGACGGGCGGCCTNATGCTAAAAAATTTATAGCCCGCATAGCCCGCGGGCGAAACGGACGGGCGGCCTGCGGTTATGCGGTTTCGCCCATTTAGCCCGCTTATAATTTTTTTTTTAAGTTTTATTAATTTAGTACATTAACTCCACTTTTCATCTATTTAGCCTAATTATATTTAACTTTTTATTTTTTTATTTTTTTTTATATTTTGTTTTTTGGTATTTTGGCAAAAAAATTATTTATTTCAGTAGATATTAAGTATTAATATTTTGAAAAATTAATTTTTTACAAAATTTTGGGTCGGGCCAAGGTCAAGTCCGCGGGCTAGCCCGCAATAATGTCCGCTAAATAGCATGCGGTGTGATGAGCGGTGCGGTTTATGGTCATCAACTTTTTGACCGCTTGCTTCAGGCGGGATTCAATTTTTCGGGCGGGCTAGCCCACAAACCGTTAAGAAAAATGGCGGTCGGGCGTCCCGCCCACCCATTTGATATCTCTAATTGCATCCATATGATGCGACTAGACACATTTTGTTTTTGTGTGGATTATGTATCCAAAAAGTGCTCTAATACTCTAATACAACTATGTTCGTGTAGTGTGTTTATAATTACGTCTGTAAAAACAATATTTAGTATTAATAAATGTCAAAATATTATTTATTATTATATAGAAAATGTATATATTTTATTTTACGCAATGATTAAAATTTTAAAATGTTTTAAAATAATTTTCCGTCAAAATCATAAAAATGTAATTTTTCGCCCAAACCGCAAAATCATAATTTCACGCTAAAACTGTTAAGTGTAATTTCCCGCTAAAACCGTAAAAATATAATCTTCCGCCAAAACCACAAAAAATATAATTTCCAACCAAAAAACACAAAAAATATGCAATTTCCGCCAAAATAATATTGCGTCGTCCAGGTTAGGAAACAAACAAACCCTTAATTATTGAAAGAGAATACTCTTCGTACTAGGGATTTAATATGATTTAAATTTTGACAAAAAAAAAAAATTGATTTAAATTTAAATCCTGTCACGGAAATTGAAATTAAAAAAGAAAAAATTGTAAGAATTTATTTATTATTATTTATCTCTGTCATAAACCCTAAACCCAATGCCCATTGCAAAACAGCTTTAATTTCAATTGGTGAACGAGGAAAAGGCAAAAGCGAACACAAGTGAACAAATTTCAACTTTCATGGAGGAGAAATTCAAGTATCTCACTCTCGTCGGAGCTGGAGCTCTAATCGGATCCGTCTCCACCGTCGCTCTTCTTAAACTTCTCTCCAGGCAAACAAAAAGCCATTTTATCATCTCATTTTGATGTTTCAAACTCTCACAGCTTTGAAATTTAACGAAAATCTAATCAGATTTGAGATAATTTACATTGCAGGAGTTCATTGAAGCAGAATAATGAAAATTCAGGAACTAAGAAGCTCTTAGGTACTTTTGTGAATATTCAAATCTTTTTCTTTGGATAATAAAACCAAAAAAAAAAAATAGTTGAGTTTATTTGTTCTACATTTGGATTCAATTTTTTTTTGCAGGAAATGGTATTAAATCTGAAACAAGATCAGTTACTGCAGCAGCAATTGGTCAGGATCTTTTGAATGATGAAATTGTTTCTGAACATTTAACCAGGTACCCTTTTTTCAATGCTGATCAATGAAATTATTGTTCTAGAGAACTTTGATTCAGCCCCAGTTAGCATTTTTATTGAAAAATCTTTAGCTGATTGATAAGACTGCGCACTACTTTAGGACTTGTTTCAGTAACTTGCGTAGTTTAATTTTTAGACATCCGAAAAAGCCTTATTATATAGTAGTTCAACATATCCAATCGTTAACGCACAACTTTAGGACTTGCTTCGGTAAATTACATATTTTAATTTTTAGAAATCCGAAAAAACCTTGCTATATAGTAGTCCAACATATCTAAACCGGGAAGTCCTATCGTCTTCCTCTAGCTCTCAAGTACACAAGAACATAGAATAGGAACAAGAATCTTTATTGATAATCTTGGAGAAAATCTCTCTCTCAAGATCTTCGGCTGAACCGTGGATCACCGCACCACCAACTACTCAATACATTGGATACTAGACTCAATACACTAATGAATCTATATTTAGGCTCAACTCACTTTTTAACCACTAAGACAATCATCCTTCTCTATTTACAAAACTACCCCCAACGTCCCTTACATAGACTAGGAACCCTATCACTGATACTAAAAAAACACAACCTGTGATCTTTTCTGTCTTTCTGATACATATCATAGGTCGATCAGAGGGACGTTGGGGTATTTTTTGTAAATATGGATGTATTGTTGTTATAGTTGGTTATAGAGAGTTTAAATAGGGTGAGTTGAGTCTGGAGTCTTTTACATTCTTTTTTGTATTGCGAGTTGAATCAAATGCATGGTTTGATTCGGTTGAATTTCAAGAATCTAAAAAAAAGATAGGGTTTGGGTACTTCAAATTCGATTACTTTGTTTGTACAAGTTGTTAGGAAAATGTAAAAAATGGCACACGCTAAAGATTTAAATTATACCATCTTGTGCCTTGTTAAATCACATTGCTGTTATATGTACTTTTTTTTGTATTGAATTTAAGCACATTACTGATGTTGTTTTAATTCTTAATTCTAGGAATATCCAGTTTTTCGATCTTGAATCTCAGCGTAAAGTAACCGGATCATATGTTGTGGTCATTGGACTTGGAGGTGTAGGAAGTCATGCTGCATCTATGCTCTTGAGGTCAGGTGTAGGGAAGCTCCTCCTCATTGACTTTGACCAGGTATTGTTTTTGGCTTCATTATACGGATATACAGTCTGTTTCATACTAACCCGCACACAAATTTTGATTCACTTATTCTTAATTACTTGAGAAGGTGTCACTTTCATCACTAAATCGACACGCTGTTGCAACACGAGCAGATGTTGGTATTCCGAAAGCTACATGTCTCAAGAATCATTTCTCTTCAATCTTCCCTGAATGCCATATAGAATCCAAAGTGATGCTCTATGACTCGGCATCTGAAGAAGAAATTCTTTCAGGGAACCCGGATTTCGTTTTGGACTGCATCGACAACATCGATACAAAGGTAATTCTTCACAGATTTGAATTGATCCGTCTATTTCGATATAGCTTAAAACAACTTTTGATTATAGTCTTTCTCATGTTTGAGAATTTCATATAGTTTTAGAGATGTGATGCACACTGATACATATAATTGCCTCATTTCAAAACTATATTAGGTGGGGCTTTTAGCTGCGTGTGTTAAAAGGGGTTTGAAAGTTCTATCTGCAACTGGTGCGGGTGCTCGAGCTGACCCGACAAGAATCAGAGTGGCTGATTTGCGAGAGTCAACAGTTGACCCATTGTCTCGATCCGTAATACCTCGAACTCTTTTCACTATTAAATATTTTTGTTGAGGCATTCATCAAACGGTTAAGTATACATGGGTAACTCTATTTTTCCCCTCAACTATACTTTGTAAAACCGGTTTCACCCACCTTAATTTTGGACCTCGTTGCTATAGATCAGCAATTATTAATTGAGTTAAGAAACCACACCAACTTTAATTAAAAGTATAATTAGCCACTACTAACCGCAACCATTATTATTAGTTATTTAAGCATCTGTTAAAAGTGGCCCGAAAACTCGAAAACCCAATGAAAACCTATTCAAAAGTTTCGATAATAACCCGTCGGGTTTTCCTTGGTTTTACCGCTTTTAACATACAGTTGATCAATAATAAAAACAGTTACGATTGGTTACGCGTAGTTAAACTACTAATATAAGTTTATGTGATTTCTTGATAAAACAAAAAGTATAGTAAGTACATCAACGAGGTCCAAAGTTGGGGTGAAATTGGTTTTACGGTGTACACTTCAGGGGAGAAAATAACACCCATATACAGTTGATGATCTTCGGGTATCAATGCCACCAATTGATTTAAATCTTCTTGATTTTTCAGGTAAGACACCGATTGAAGAGAGAACACGGTATTGAAGGAGGCATTCCCGTAGTGTTTTCCCTAGAAAAACCGAAAGCAAAGTTACTTCCATTTAAAGGACCAAATGGGGAAGACGAAAAACCTTCGGATTATCAAGTAACTAATTTCAGTTTTTGAAACGCTCAAAATTTACATCCAATCTCTCCATTATTCATTATTTGTGATTTTTCAGGTAGTTCCTGGCTTTCGTGTTCGGATAATTCCTGTTCTCGGAACCATCCCGGCTATTTTTGGGCAAATCATGGCCTCCTACGTTATAACACAACTTGCAGGTGTTCAAGTTCAGATGGAGCCTGTCGTAAATCTAGATTTGGAACATTATCGAATGCTTCATCAACGTCTTATTGAGCATGAGGAGACAGTTTATGGCACTTCTGCAGAAGTCCAGGTATTCAAATTTGTCCCAGCAATAATATATTGTTCTCTTCATCGCTTCAACTTGTAAATAAAACAGGTAACTTTATTTCACCCCAACATTGGACCTCGTTGTTGTATTCTTTAAATTATTAAGTGCATTGAGAAGCCGCATAAACTTCTATTAAGAACTTAATTTACCCATTAATCACCAAAACTGTTTCTATGAATGATTTAACGGGTGGCATGAAAATCCCGATAAACCAATGGAATAACATTTTTATTGGATGAGTAGGTTATTTTGCCGGTTATTCAGTGGGTTATCATGTTTTCAGGCCGCTTTTAAATTAAGCTTAAATTACCAATAGAAACTGTTGCGGTTAGTAATGGATAATTAAACTCTTAATCAAAGTTTACTTGGTTTCTTGACGCAATTAATAGTTTAGAAAGTACAAAATTGAGGTGGAAACGGTTCTTCAAATTGCTTGAGAACTTCTCTAAACTTTATGCAATTTCTTCGAAATGATTTAAGATCTGACCTCCTTTTGTTTTCTATAGGTAGATGTTGAGGAAGTGAAGTACATAGTGAAAGAGTTATGGCATGGACGAAGTGCTAGAGATGAGTCTCCAAAAGATGTTGGACGAGGAATGTGGCGAGCCGTTAATGAGTTAATGCTCGTAAGGTATGTTCGATTCTCTTCTTTTTACTCCGCAAGTCGTAATAATAAATATAATTTCTTGGTTTCGATTTGATCAGATGGGATGCAAATAAGCCAGCATCAGTTTCAAACTTGATTCTTTTGAAGTTTAAAGAGGTTTGTCTTTGCTTTAACAAGTTCACTGAATGGGTTAACTTTTTATTCCCGCACCATTCCAAACTTGTTTCGCGGAGCTCGTCAATGTGCTTATTTGAAATAATGAAAATAACGACTTGAAAAAACGTTGGCCAAACCCGACAAGTAAATTCGACCCCGAGAATAACCCGCGAATGTGGCGAATATTCTATCCCGAACATAGTTACTGTTTTTTATTTGCGTGTGGGTATATTCTCCTGTCGTATCTATGACTCGGGTCTACCCAACGTTTGTTCTAGCCGTTATTTTTATAAGTACAAATGTATGTGTTTGCGAATATGATATAAAGCGACGCAATGAAAGTTCATGTAGGATTATTATGAGTGGCTAAAAACTTGGATAAATACATAGATTTCGAATTCGTCGGGTTTTGTTACATTATGTTGTGTTTATAATAGGCGGATGAGCATGAGGCTGAGACTCTTGAGGAAGTGAAGGAAAGAGAAGCTGAGTTTTTTGAAAAAGTTTCATGTGTTCTAAAAAAGGCAGAGCTTGATTTCTATGGCTAAGAAGATAAGAACTTATTTCAACATCAATCACACTGGCTTGAACAGAAGCTTTGCTTGGCTTCTTTTTTACTAGGATCTTATCTAGAGACTAGGAAACTAGCTATTGTTTTTTTGTTACAGAAAGTCATTTTAATTAATTATTTTTTCAGATGGTTAGCAAATTTGTTATTGTTGTTGTAATGTTAAATTTATTTAAAATAAAAATTAATATTTACAATAGCAGTTTGTTTTTGACGATTTTGGATAGAGAATAAATCTATTTTAGTTAATAAATTATCAGAGGATTAGAGCAATAAACTCATCTGATGTTTTTTTTTTCATCAGCACTTTCGGCAATTTAAGATTTTTATACTCGAGACCACGAGAGTCGAGACAACCTGATTCCAAACCTCGTACATGGTATAGTAAGTATTAGGGCTGTCAACTGGGCAGCGGACGGCGGTCAAAAATATTTTAACTTAAATCCACACCGTGCGGACAAGCGGTGACTGCGGACTTGAACAAAATACACGGAAAAACGGTGACAACGGGCTGGCCTAAAAATTTTGTCCAAATATTTTTGTTTTAAAATATGCAATTTCTTTTCCTATTTTTTTTAAAATTTCCAAAATAAAAATTGTTTGGATGGGTGTTATGGTTTGGGCGAGACTTGTTATATGGACGGATGTAGTATTTGGACTTTTAGATGTGTAGAGGATTTGAGCTAAAATAACATAGTCCACGGGCGTTCGCCCCGCATAGCCCGCAGACAAATATGGGTGTACACCAAAAAACCCGCTCTTATCTTGGACTTAAATAGTTGTGACATATCCGCCCGCTGCGGTGCAGACTGGGCTTTGTCCGTGGCAGTCCCGCTTATTAAAGAGTCCACCCTAGTAGTAACAGATGTGGTAATCACTAAATTACTTGTGTAATCGACTTTGGAGACCTGAGTTTAGAAACTCATTTGAAACTATTTTGAAATGAGAAAGCTAGGAAACATATATTACTGTTATCTCTGAAAATGGTTAAAAATCAAAAAACAAATTGGGGATTATATTTGGAAATATAACGTAGTAATCAATTTCTATAATAAAAAAAAATACATGTATCACTAAAAAATGAGTTATTATTGTTTAATNTTTTTTTTTTTTTAATTTAAAAAAAAAAAAAAAAAAAAAAACCTGAAAATACAATTTCTTTTGGAAATTAAATAAGAGAAAAAAAATGGTTTTAGCTATCAGATGAAAAATTACATTTACACCAAAAACTGTCCTTGGTTTTTGGACAATGTGGTGGCTATAAATATCCACTATATGGCAACATAACCGGAAAATTAGCAATTAGCCGCTTGTCAAAATTTGGTTCCAACGCAAAAATGGTTTCTTACTTCCTTTATATTGAATTTATTCACAGGCGAAATGCCGGCACCAAGATCTTTGTTAACTAGACAGTTGAGAAAGAGAGATCTTTATCCCCTCCGATTATTGTCTGAATTTAGACAAGCGCCTGAAAATTGTCATCCTTTTTGAATAATGGAGAAGTAGCTCTTAGACAAAATCAAACCATAAGTCCAGATCATATCATGAGCTTCATTTTCCTCATGCCTGTCACTCTCAAAGCACCAAAGGATAGGATCTGTAAGAAAAGAAAAAGAAAAAAAAAACAGATTTAAGGTGAAGATCCAAGCTAGACAAAATAAATCACGCATTAGGCATTCCTAGGCGCGAGCCGACCCTAGACCACTTGTAGGTCGCCTCAGGACCTGAAGGCGAGCAAATATTCAGTTTTACTCAGTTGATTTTAATTTGTAACGTAAAGATTTGGATGGTTAAACTTATGGGTGTCAAAGCGGTTGGGCGCCCGCCCAACAACGATTTTTTTTTGGAAGCCCGTGGGCCAAGACCATGCGGGCTAAAAGTCTCATGACCATGACCACGCCACGCAGACAAGCAGTGACAGCAGGCCGGCTCATGTCCAAAGTTTTTTTCATGGTTGGCGGTTTGGTTAGGTTCACGATTGGGCGGTTGGATTAGGTTCATGTACAGTAGGGTTGGGTTCATAGTTGGGCAGTTGGGTCAAAAATATATGATTACGGGCTAAGCCTGCATAGACCAATGGACAAATGGTCCCAATTCTAAAAACCATAAACAATTTGGACTTAAAACTTAGAATCCAAAACTTAAAATTACATATATCACTAAAAATGGAGTTCTTATTGTTTAATTTAAAAGAACAAAAAATAAGTAACCTGAAAATACAATTTTCTTTAGAAATTAGATAAGAGCAAAAAACTAAATAAATGTTTATTAACTATTAAATGAAACTTACATTGCCACCAAAAACTGTCACTGCTCTTTGAACAAAGTGTTGGCTATGTTGAATTATTCACAGGCCAAAATGCTGGCGCCAAGATCTTTGTTAACTAGACAATTTAGAAAGAGTTATCTTTTGTCCCCTCCAATTTTTGTCTGAATTTAGGCAACTACCTTGAAATGTTCATCCTTCTCAAGTAATAGAGAAGCAATGAGTGTTCTTAGACAAAATCAAACCCAGAAATCCATATCATTTCTCTCTTGCCTAAATAGATTTCATGCAGAATCGGGCGTGCACCTTTGTTGGTCTCGCGGTTTCCGCCTGAAAATCTTCTCAAGTAAAGCAAAGTCTACCAGCAAACCGGTTTAATAAAATTGCTTATCGACTTATCCAACTGCGGCCACAGATCTTTTTAATCCCATTCTCCTTCATTGTATCCCTCAGATGAGCGACATCCGCCCACCGATCCAAAGCTGCATAAATATTCGACAAAAGCACATAATTACCAGCATTTTCAGGTTCAATCTCAAAGAGTCGCCTCGCAACTACTTCCGCTATCTCAGTATTGGCATGTACACTACAACCACCCAAAAGAGAGCCCCAAGCACTAACATGAGGCTCCACAGGCATGTCTTTGATAATCTCATAAGCCTCTTTAAGCTTTCCCGACTGGCTAAGAAGACTCACAATACAAGAATAATGATCAGGGGAGGCCACAATGGCATATTCCTTTTGCATTAAGTCAAAATACCGTAACCCGTCCTCGACAAGCCGAACTTGACCACAAACTTTTAAGATTATTGTGAACGCAACTTTATCGGGAACGATACCTTCATTCAACATTTTTTCAAAGAGATGAACAGCTTCACCTCCACATCCATGGATAGCCATTCCTTCGATCATTGAACAGTACGAAACTAGATCTCGTCGAGGCATTTCTTCGAACAATTTAGCTGCTCTGTTCATATGGCCACACTTAGCATTCATGTCTATCAAAGCCGGCATAACATAGTGACTAGAAAACTTCTTAATCCTTTGGTGCAGATAAAAATCAACTTTTTCACAGAGATCAAAGCTACCTATTTGAGAACACGCTGAAATCAAACCCACCATTATAAACTCATCAGGCTTAACATTCTTCTCACACATCATCTGAAAAATCTTGATGGCTTCATTTGGATTACCGTTCTGTGCATAGCCAGATATCAAAGCCGACCATGCTCTAACATCAACATCACTCGCTTGCTCAAACAAAAACCGTGCGGATTTCATATCGCCCCCTTTAGCATATCCATCAATCATAGAAGTATACGAAATTATATCTCTCTTAGGCATTACATCAAACAATTTCTTGGCATTCACCAAATCTCCGGATTTAACAAAACCATCGATCAAAGCATTCCAAGATCCTAGATTACGCTCAGGCATAAGATCAAACATCTTCTTAGCTTCTACTAACTCATTAGATTTAACAAACGCAACAATTAAAGCAGTCCAAGAAACAACATTTCTATCAGGCATTTCATCGAACACCTTCCGTGCATTCCCTAAATCCTTGGATTTTCCATAGAAATCAACAAAGCTTGTAGCTACAAACACATCTTTACCAAACCCAAGTCTCAGAACCAATCCATGAACTGATAAACCTAAACGAATCTGCCCTTTATTAGAACAAACTTTCATAACCAAAGGAAAAGTAAATTCATCAGGTTTAGCAAAATCTGATCTCATCATACTTACAAAAACCGAAACCGTATCGAAAAGGAGTCTATTGGAGCATGCTTTAATGAAGCAATTACAGAGATAAGTGGAAGGATGAAGAACACGGTGAAAAACAGAGTAAGAGTAAGAGATAGAAGAAGAAGACGAAGAGAGGAAGATGGAGATGAGATTCTGGTCTTGTTCAAGACCTTTACGGATGATTCTGGCATGGATTTGATTAAGGTGTGTTTCTGATTTGGAGAGCTTCAAGAGGGTTTGTAGTGAAGGTAAGGAATGAAAAGAGGATCTTTTGATCATTCGGCTGGCATGCGAAAATTGATGGATACTTTACCATAGATTCTGTGAAAGAGTGGAAATTTTTTAAAAATTGAATCTTTGGGAGGAAAGGGGTTTAGGGTTTATATAAATAGCTTCTTGTTCGTTAGCTCCCACAAGCCTGAGGTTTTAAACTTATTTGAAACTAAAATCAATTTTTATAAATTGCACGGAAAAATTAAATAAATATTATAAATTATTTTTAGTAACCGAGTTTCGTTTGGTCTAGTGGTTAGGGTGTACTAGCGCTATTTTGGTATCGGAAGTTTGATTCCGCCTCGACGATAGGTTTTTTTTAATAGGACTTAGACTAATGAGCATGTTTGGTTTGAAATATTTGGTTTTCGGTCAAGTCCAAATAATATTTTAAACAATTGTAAGTGGTGGTGCAAAATTGAATTTCTTTAATTTATTTTTTAATCATATTTTATACATAAAAAATTAGAATATATATATATATATATATTAATATTATGTCGAATTTAAACGAAAACTAATCAAATTTAATTTTAGAAGAGTATAAAAATTTTAAAACAAACTAAATCGACTAGTTTTTTCGAATTTCCAAAAAAATAGAACAAACTTTGAAAACCCGAATGAATTTTACATCAAAAATCCGAAAAGTGAATAAATTTTACTTTAAAAACATGAACTTGAACCTGGACCAATTTTCTTTTTCTCAAATGGTTATTAGATTTTATTATCCAAAAAACTTTAAACTGAATACCTGAACACGTTTTTTTGTCATTGTTTATAAAACATATTTTATAAAGCTTCAATTTTTTTCAATTCATATTTATTGTTTTAAGAAAATACATCTTATACAATTTTCAAATATATCACAAGTAAAATGAGCTTTAATTTATCAATGTCGGTCTGAGAATTTTGGGGTCTCGAAAAAATATTAAAAAATGGGCTTACATTTCATAATATGAAAATCTATTCTAAATTGAATAAAAATAGTTTTTAATATAAAGTGACTAAGGCCAGTAAAATATATATAAAAATGACAAGTTTACAAAAATTTAAATTTAAAATAATGTATCGATTTGGAAAATAACTCAATTTACATTTTTCAGCAAAATCATTCGGCCGGCTTGGGTAGTCGAGCTTTTCAACCATATACTTCTTTATCGACAATATCGCCAAACCATTATATCTCTCTTTTATGACATAGACGACTATACAAGAGATCTCTCTAATTGACAATATAGAATTTGCAAGAGATTTGTCTAATTTTTTTTCTTTTAGTTTTTGAGCTCATGAATTTTACTAGAACTGATTTTATAATTAAAATTTAACTACAATATAAATTAAAATAAACATCAGGTTAAGAAATTACCTTACAAAACTAGATTTTTACTTAAATTAGAATTATAAAATAGAAGTTGAGATGACATGAAGATGAACATGAAAAATAGGAGAGACAAAGAAAGAACAAAATATTTGAAAATAAAACAAGAGAAAAGGTAGAAGAAAAAGTCACATAATTGAAACAATGAAATGATTTATTTATTTATTTTTAAATAAATATTTGTTTTTGACAAAAAAAAAAAATATTTGTTTAAATTTAATTGAACGAGGTGAAGGTAGATATTGATTGTGGCATGTGAGTGTGAGAGTAAATTTTGTACTATTTTTTATTAATTATTTATATATACATAAAGTTTAACAAAAAGGGCTCTATAAATTATTGGGTCGAGACAATTATTTTTTTGGACATTTTACATGTCCGACTTGTATTATATAAATATTATATTTTAATGTTACAAACTCGCACATTTTCAAACTTGGATATGTATATGCTACACAATTTGGTATTATACATAACACCAAATCAAACGGTATTGCAATCCAAAATCAATTTCATTTCTAGTTAGGTTCGGTCTAATCCGGTTAAGGAAATAAGAAAGCTATTTAAATTAGGGGGTGGACAAACAGAGAATTCGGGACGGAATATTTTGAGAATGGGAACGGAACGTGATATTTTCGGGAACATGAACTAAAATACTTGTTCCATTTTTGTCTTGTTTAATATTCGGGACTGGAACATGACGGAAACAGAGAAATCCCGAATTGTTTTTTTTGATATTTTGTTATTTGATAATTAAAATTATAAAACATAAAAAATAACTAACAAAATTAGTTAACATCAATATAATATGCAAAAAAAAAATGCAACTACCATATTTAAAAATATAATCTTGTAATTTAATATGGAAAATTATTATAATACTTACAATAATTATATTATACTTAAATAGATATATAGTCATATCTTCTATTCTTAATTTTATATGGTAAATTAACATAATTATTAGTTTTATTTAAAATGTTTAAAAATAAAAATGTAAAAAATTGGAAATTAGATATATTCATTTTCCGTAAATATCTTACAACATATTTAATCCTTATATAATTATATATATAAATATAATTTTTCCAGGGATGAATGTTGCATCACTATCCTTTAAACGATTCCTGCTCCATACCTAAGGTTTTCCATTGTTCCTCGGTGTTCGAAAAACCCTATGTACTCTGAACATAGATGGTCATCCGCAGTGATGGACCCAAAACGAAAATTAAGGGGTATAAAAAATTTTTTTTAAAGAAAATTTATTCGCAACGGTTCGGGTCGGTTCGATTTCAGAAATTTAGGGGTCAAAAAAATTTAGGGGGGGCAAAAAAAATTTATGGAGGAATTGTCAAATTTTAAATAGAATTTTTTTTTTTTTTACATGTAAAAAATTTTCCCGGGTTAAGGGGGGCAAATGCCTACCCATGCCCCCTTATCCGTCCATGGTCACCCGGGTTTACATGTATGTCGGGAAGCCATGAAGATAAAGTCTTTAGCGGATCTTCAGATAAGAGATAACCCGCTTCTAACCCGTTCGTTAGCTATTATCTCGATCGGGGAGACAAAAATGGCTAAATAAAAAAAGATTCGATATAAACTTCCGTTTCCGCCAATGTTTTACCGGCGAGTAACGCCATAGCTGCACCGAGAGGATGTCCCTAAAGAAATCAAAGCTTTTTCCAAACAAATGATAATGTAGATTTTAAGTAACATAAAATTAAAACTATATATATTTTTTAAAAATTTAACACAAAACAATTAAACAACAAAAAGTTAAAGATAAAATCTTATATTATATAAATTTACTTTTTTAAAAAAATTACCTACAAATCAGCCAAATTTTTAGAAAACCTTTATTCTTTATATTTTAAAAAAAATTTAGGTTAAATCTAAATTTACCTATCGAAATTAAATATTATTTTTTTATGTTACCTAGGTTATGTTTATATGATTTGAATTTTGACTTAATTCTGTCACAAAGCAGTAGCTTTATTGGAACGAGTTTGTGATACTTTTTAAAGTTTTCGTCAAACTATGGCAAATAAAGTAGTATTTTGCTGTTGACAAAAAATGTAGTTAATTCGCTCGTTGACCAAAAAGAAAGTAATTAATTTGGTATGTTTAAAATTCAAAGCAAAATTCCATTATGCTTTTTTTTTTGTAGTATATAAATTATTATTAAGTTGATAAAATGAGAGAGATAAAAAGTGAAAAAAAAATTTAGATCGACCAGCTCGGTTGAATTTGCAAAACTGCATGTCATTTATCATAAGATTTTAATAGTTAATTTAATTCTATTTATTTTTTTCTTAAATCGGGACATATGAGTAGAGCTGTCA
Source organism: Heliophila coronopifolia (assembly GCA_900406365.1). Taxonomy (NCBI): domain Eukaryota; kingdom Viridiplantae; phylum Streptophyta; class Magnoliopsida; order Brassicales; family Brassicaceae; genus Heliophila; species Heliophila coronopifolia. The sequence continues at coordinate 127 of OVAW01000517.1, read as the reverse complement.
AATGGGCGGGCGGGCCGCCCGCCCGTAATTTTAAGAGAGGCCCGCGGGCTAGCCCGCTTGAAAAATTTATAGCACATGATAGTCCGTGGGCCAAAATAATGAAAACCATAACCCGCCCGCCAAAAAA
>OVAW01000515.1:0-14192 GCA_900406365.1 Heliophila coronopifolia | reverse complement strand
GGAGGAATTGAGAAAGTTGAGGATATGGATGCAAAGGATGTCAGATTATTGTTACATGATCTGTATAGACCAAAGTGCTTCTGATTGGTCGGTTTTTTTTTTTTTTTGTTAGTTTTAAACTACCGTAGTTTGTATAAGCTATAGTTGGTCGGTTCTGTTTAAATTTGGTTTGTGTTGTGTTAATTAATCCAATGCTAGATAAGTTTCAGGGATATAGTATGAACCCAAACTGGTTCCGTTTTGGATTACCTTAGTGAAAGTAAAGATTAGTTTTGTAAAAAATTATCATGTAACCAAATTAGAACAGAAAACACCTGATCTTAACAACAGAAAACACCTGAAGCTAATATATAATCTTTGATTAGCAATATATGTCTCTAAACTCAATTTTGTTCTTAATTATACAAATTCTATTACATAGATACAATAAATGGACAATTGCATCTATTTCTGAAATAAATCAGTAAAAAAAAACAAAACAAAAATTCTTGTTTTTTTGTTTGGTAATAAAAGAAAAAAAAACAGAACAAAACAAAACAAAACTATCACTTCAACGGCTCTAACTGAATTTCCAATCTCCCGCCTCTATTTCTACTTTCTTCATCATCTTTAAAACCTCCTCTTGAATCTATAAGACTATCTTCTTCAACATTTCCTCTGCTCAGATTCCTCCTCCTTCTTCTTAATCGTTCTCTATACTCTAAATAACCAACAACACCTATGGCTAGGAATAGCCACAACCAGAGGGCTAAGTTAAGCCCGTCGACGTTTTCAGCTCCATTCCGTTCTCCCAATTGTTTCATCCCAGTGAAAAGCGCGATAACTCCAATTATTAAAGCGGATTGACCGATGATCGAGTGAGAATACTCCCAGATTAATCTCTTCGAAGAGATTGATTCGCCTTGAGGAGGTTTTGAGGGTCTTAGCCAAGCGTTTAGCGGCTGAACGCACGCTAAAACTATGGCGGTAAACCCGAGCTTGACGTGCGATGAACTGAAGTAGAAACCGTTAAGTTCAGCTACTGCGAAAAGGAGACCGAGGAAGACAATGGATAAGGCAGAACATTGAAGATAGATATGAATCTTGAACCATCCATTGATGTGTTTAAGGTATCTAGCGGATAATATCCCACCGGGAAGTAGGATTCCCCAGGCGAGAAACATCATGAATCCATGAACGCCTAAAACCGGTTTGAGAGCTTGTTCGGCTTCGGCTGAACCACGAGTTAGCATAACCCGAACCGGATTCTGACTAGTAGCCGAGTGCATGTTTCTTTCAGTTAAATGACCATCTGTCCATCTAGAACCCATAGCCCATATTACTTTAAGCGGAGTTGTCGGATCAATCATGTTCTTACATTCGGGTTTACCTCGACATGACGGTTTTAAGGGACGGGTAAACTCCAATGTGATGATGCCTTCTTCAGATTTGCATTTTACAGAAGTCATGTTTTCAGTTGTGGGATGTATAGAAGAAGCTGATGCTCCATCAATCCAGTAAGTATTTACATGTCCTGTTCCGTCTCTATCAAACCAACCAACATAAGAATAACAATTCGCCATTTCGGTTCCGAAACCAATTGAAAGATACCCGCTTTGCTTCTCGCCACGAGCTGCAATCGATATTGAATCTCCTTCTATTGTCCAAAAGAACTTAACTTGATCATCATCTAGATTGACACTGTTGTTGTATATATCTGAAATGCCTCCATCAACAACTTGAACCCTTCTTTCCATTCTCAATACCCGCGCTTCTTTCTTGTTGATATAGAGAAGCTTCCAAGGATTTGGAGGGTTCCGGTAATGCAGAGACGGTCCGGTTTTGACTAGAAGAGGTGCATTGGCATCAGGAATGATCACACCTTGATCATACTTATTGTCTGCTTCCAATGGTCCCAAACATTCATCCACATGATCCGAAAGATTAAGCGACAAATGCCCGTAGTTTTCTGCTTCCACACCACCATGACTCTCAGGGAGATAATAAGTGTTAATAAGATTCGGCAGTTTTATCATCCCAAGTGCCCAAATAACAGTCAAACTCTCCATTGGATTCACATGAAAATCATACTTATTATCACTATCATTCAACAGTCTCCTATATCTAACAAAAGAAACTCCATCTACTCGATGCCCGTAAAGCAGTTTAGTATGATTCACCGAAGAATCGGATCTTTCATCATACAAAAAGTCAGGACAAACCCCATAAACAAAACCATCCTTGACAGTACACACACTCGGCTTTGTAATATAAAAGTCATCAGCAAATGGTAAGCCATTCTCTTTAATCCCAGTAATCACAACATCAGCATTCAACATCAGGTTTGATTTAGAGTTTGGTTTAGCCCAACCAAATGCCATGTAGTTCAGTAAACCAGTTGTAGCCTCTAAACCGATATCGACATAGCCTTGTTCTGCATTCAAGCTCCATCTGAGCCTATACTTATCAGAAAGTATCTTACAATTATCAAACATTGTAGGAGCTTTTAAAGAAGCTGGTTCCGTAGTATTTGGGAGCATAACATGGCCAAAATCAGAAGCAGTAGGTAAATCCCAAACTGAAACCAACCCTAATTTGTTCCATGTAACATTACTCAGCAAATGGACTATAAAAGAAGCATTACTGAATGTTTGATTAAGCTTATGATCAGAAATCAGGAAGCTATTCTCAGAATCAGAAGCTAATGATCCCCACCAATGAACATCAGAACCAGAGATCATATCAAAACGTGAAACCCTAAATGAACAATCATCAACGACAGTGAAAACACCTCTAAGCTGGTGTTGCAACATTTTGAACTCAGATTCGTATCCGATCAAGGAGCTCGTGTTTGAGCATCCTTCTCCATTTACAAAGAAACCTAACACGAGAGAGCCTAGCAAAAAGGATCTTCGAAAACATGAAATGATCCGGCGGATTTGAAGATATAGATACATGCTTCCGAGAGAAATCATCGGTTTCAATCTCAATGAGGATTCGCAAAACTAACTTTCACGCATCAGATTTGATCTTTGGGCTAATATGGTTTTGCTTGTACATAGAAGAAGATGACAATGGCCATGCACGAGTCACAGCTTACTTTAATTAGCTGATTAATAAAAAATATAAAAAAAGATAAGATGTCACTATACATTTTGTGATTTAAATATTTGACGATTTTAGCATTGTTTGTTGATAAATTTATATATGTTAAAATATATTTGAAAATAAATATAAATTATTTCGACCAAAAAAATAAAAATAAAATATAAATTATAAGTAAAATATGTAAATATTATGTGTTGACAAAAATATATGATAAATATGTTACATCATTTATTAGAATTAGGGATGTATGTAGAAATTTCTTACACAAGGTGTGAAAAAATAAATAAAACAAAAGATTTTCCAAATCGAGATAAACTATATCCATTGATAAATTCCAAAAAAAAAAGTTTTTTTTTGTCAAAGAGTCGCATGATTATGAATTTATGATGTTGAATTTTAGAGAAGAAAGCATAGCTAGTTTTCGAATTTTTGACAAAAGGATACAAACAAATAAAATAAAGCAAAATTGAAGGGAAATGAATTATTAGTTTTGTATGTTTCTTGTAAGGAAGATCATTATCTTTTGTAAATACAAAATAGCGCAACACTATTTCTTCTGTTTTTTTTTTATAATAATTTGCAATATTTGTTAATAGGTTCATTGATGAAAGCATCTCAAATAAGAATATAATATAATCAGATTCATTTACTACCGTCTTGACTAAAGTGGTAAATTTTTTTATTTTTTTTATTTTCTGTGTTTAAATTTTTTTGCTCTTGCATTCCATTTTTTTAATTCTCTGATAAAACTGTTCAAATTTGAACGTCTACTTAATTACACTTTTATACTACATTAGTTATTTTAATGAAAATATTCTTCTCACGTCACGACCACAAATAAAAAAAAAATATTAGCTCAAGTCGTCCTAATTTTAGGTGGATTTGATTTGTTAATTAATAAGAGTTTTTTTTTTTTTTGGTCATTGATAAGAGTTTAATTTTTTGTATTAAAATAAAACTAATTGGTGAAAACTCGGTTCGTTATGGCACTTTCAAATAAAGCTAAAAACAGAAGAATCAAAATCTTCGTGTTTTCAATTAATTTCGGTTTGTTCGGTTAATTATTGGTTTAACCAGTAAACCGGACATTTCAATTTTGATTTAAAATAATTAGGGAACGAGACGTGGAAAGTAAGTCTCTCTCTCTCTTGCTGTAGTAAATGCAAAGACAATACGTAAAAGGGATCTTAATCGTTTTAAAATATTTAAATAAATAAAAATCAATTTTTTTTTTTTTTTGGATATTCGCCATCTTATCCTTAAATCTTTCCTCCTTTTCTTGCTCCTAAACGTTTTCAAAGTCTTAATCAAAATTCCTTCTTTGAAACTCTAAATTCTCTTTTTCTGGGTTTTAAATCGCGTTTTTCAATTTCAAAATTCTTTCTTTATATATATATATATCATCTCTCCCTTCATCTTCTTTAGCGATTCTGCTTCAGTATTTTTCAGTTTGATCGTCTGGGTTTTGCAAAGATTTGGTTTTTAATTGTTTCTTTGATCAAAGCTTTGATTTTTTTGGTTTCCTTTGAGATAACTTGAAGAAGAAGCGAAGTTCGAGTTTGCGTGTCTTTCGTTGTTCTTTTAGATTCTTATAAAAAATAAAATAAAAATTATCAAGAATTTGTTAAATTCGGAATTATCTCTTCCCTCTTTCACGGAGATTCCAAGTGGAAATTTAGCAATTTGATAGTGAAATTCACCTAAATGTGGAGGAACAGCGACGGTTCTCAGAAGTCGACTGCTTCAGACGGAGTTGTGTCGCGATCAGCTCGGAGTTCCTTTCGTGTTTTATCTAATTGCCTTCGTGTGATTTCCTCTGGTGCTTCAACGGCTGCTCGCTCCGCCGTTTCGACTGCTTCTTCCGCCGTTAACAGAAGCAATGAACCTCTTCAAGATCAGGTAAATTGCTTCAATTCTCAACAAAATTAGATCAAATTTGAAAATTTACGAACTTTTCTTTAGTTTACTGATCAAAGTTAAGAAATTGTTATTAATGGGTGGATTTTCTTGCCGGTTCTTGGAGAAAAAAACAAGCTTTTGTTTCATTTTAGGTGACAAGAATCTTTAGGGTTTTACCTATTCGATGAAATGTCTAGGCCAAGTATTTAGCTATTTAAGTTGGAAATCTTGATATGTTGTTGATTTTAGGTACTATGGGCGGGATTCGATAAGCTAGAGAAAGAAGATGGCGATTTTCGAAGAGTACTTCTACTAGCATTTCAATCTGGATTTCAAATTTGGGATGTCGATGAAACCGAGAACGTTCATATTATAGTATCTTCACATGATGGACAAGCATCCTTTATGCAAATGCTACCAAACCCAATAAACTCAGAAGCTTTAGACAAGTTTTCCGAGAGCCGTCCGCTTTTGGCTCTGTGTGGTGGAAGTTCTTGGGAAGGAAATTTAAACCGCAGTTCTGACAACCCGGGAATTGAAACTATAGTTCCTACAAATGTGCATATTTACTCTTTAAAGTCTCGGTCTTATGTCCATACCTTGAAACTCCGGTCTGTTATCTATACTGTTAGGTGCAGTCCTCGGATTATCGCTGTACTACAATCAGCTCAGGTTCGAATTTCGGATTTTGTCACTTAAGTTTTTGAGATTTTTGTTCTGAATTTTAACAATGTGTAATTGCAGATACATTGCTTTGATGCCAAAACATTGGTAAAGAGACACATGATAATCAATAGCTTTATCGCGTATGGCTCCTCGGGTGTTGGATATGGTCCTCTTGCAGTTGGTCCTCGTTGGATTGCTTATAGCGGGAGTCCTGTTGATAACTCAAGTTCCAAACCTTCCATTCCAAATCTTTTGCCACCGTCACCATTATTGGAATTTGCAAGAGAATCAAGCAGGAAGATTGCTTCTGGAATCTCGGCTCTTGGAGACGGAGGGTACACTGTGGCAGACGCGGATAACATAGGAACGGTAAACTCAAAATCCTCTTCAAGTTGAATTTCCATTGATATTTTCTTTGAACATATACATGGTGTCTGCAGGTTATAATCAAAGATATCATAACCAAACGTATCATAGCACAGTTTAAGGCACATAAGAGTCCAATTTCGGCTTTATGCTTTGATCCAAGCGGCATGCTTTTGGTGACTGCTTCGGTTCAAGGACACAATATTAACGTCTTCAGAATCATGCCAAGAATCTCCAGAAATCGTGATACGACCAATACACCGACTTTTGTTCATCTCTTTAGGCTTCAGCGCGGTTTTACTAATGCAGTAAGCAAAGCTCTTCACTTCCACCGGTATTGAAAACCCATATTTTATAATCTTAATGATATTTTTCAGGTGATACAAGATATTAGTTTCAGCAATGATAGCAATTTCATAGTGATTAGTACTTCAAGAGGGACAAGTCATTTGTTCGAAATTAATCCCGAGGCAGAAGGAAATTTGAATTCTCCGGTTCATCTATCGGCGATTAATAGAATAAGAAGCGGAAATAGCAGTGGGTGGCTTGGAACCATGAGCAATGCTGCAGCTGCGGCAACTGGAATGTTTGGAGACTCTCCTTCGGGTCCAATCACTTCGACTTTCTGTTACTCCGATGAACCGAACAACAAGAGGAATCTTCTGGTTTTTGCATCTTCTGGACGTATGACACAGTATGCATTAAAGGAAACTCTGGCTGGGTCTGGTCACCAGACTGGCTTTGATTATGAGTCGGGTTTAGAAACCGAAGGAAGAGTAGAGGTTGAGCCGATAAGACGGTGGTCCATGATCCAAAACCAAACGAGAAGAGAGACACAAGATCATCATAGTGACATATATGGAGGAGGTAGAACAACAATGGAGTCTAGAAGTAAAGTGTTTCCAGAGATTGTCAGAGAGCAGCAGCGTGTTGAACAATCTTGGCAAGTTCCTAAAGAAAAGAAGCATGTGGACGATAAGCATCAGATGTACATATCCGAAGCAGAATTGCAAACGAATGGGGGGTTTGGGAGACCGTTATGGGAAAAACAAGCGGTAAAAACTCGATTTGAAAAAACTGGTAATGTTGTTGTGTGGATGGATAGGTCTTAATACTTTTTTTGCAATGAAACAGATTAGGTTTCAAGAAATGAAGATTGAAGAAGGTAGCAATGGAGGAGGAGGGGAAATGGAGATGGAAGGAATTGAAACTCGAAAAATCGAAGCGAGAAGAAGAGATTTGGTTCCTGTTTATGGTTACCTCCATACTCCAGATTCTCAACAAGTGATGAGAAAGTGAGTTTTGTGAAATCTGCTTAGACTCAATACTTTGTTTTTCTCCAGATTCTCTTGACTAGTGATGGTATGGTGCAGATCATTGGAGAGTCCAAGGAAGACTACAGAGGGTGATGAAGTGGAGGAGCTTCTAGAGAACAAAGAAGATAGCTCAGAAGAAGAGAGTTTGACACCAGAAGAAGAGTGTAAATAATGAAAAAAGGTATAGCAGAGGACAAGGTTCATAATGAGGATGAAGATGGAGTTGATGTAAATAGAAAAAAAAAATAACAATTTGTTGTATAGGAAAAATAAAAGTAAATGTGGAAAATTGTATAGAAAAATAAAGAAAAGTGATATATTTTTTTAGATGTGAATAGAAATATACATTTCTTTTGTTATGGAATCACTATCTTTGAATCTTTGAAGTTTGATTTCTGAATTGTTTCTTCTTAAATGATCAGAGTGGCTATTTTGACAGAACCGAGCCAAACCTAATAGTATTCTCGTGACACGTCGTTATGCGGTTTAGCCCATATAACCCATCCATATAGTCTATTTATAATCCGTATACATAATTAATAGCTTGTCCGTCCGCCTGGCCGATTTGTTTTCTTCGTTAAAATTAGTGTTTTATATTTTATTGAAATTATTCCAAAATTGTCGGTCGGCTCGCAGGGTAGCCCATAGTGTCGCAGCTTGTTCGGATTTCGGACAGTATGGTCATGGTCACTAACATTATTTATTGCACTCACATGAACTTCAATTTTTTCATGCGGGTCTGTGGCCCGCCCATTTGACAGCTGAACTCAACTAGACTAAACCAAACAGAACCAAACTAAATCAATCCAACAGGACCAAAACTAATGCAAACTGAACTAGAGGAATGAAATATTGGTTTCATCTTCAAAATTTCATATTAATATTATACAGTGGTCTTAAACACCAAAATTTTCGGGGTCGGTCCTAGTTAGATATAAAATGCAACTTTTTCACCGAAATATAATGTAAAACTCTTAAAAATTAAGAATTAAACTGTATTGTTGAAAAAAAATTACTATCATAATAATTATCTCTTAAAAATATATTCTCTTTTAAGTATTCAAGCATATAAACAAAAATAGAAAAAAATACCGAAATTGATAATATTTATGAAAAAAAAAATTCATGCAGGTGTATTAGAATGGTATCTTATAAAGGCCGTAGACGTTGGCCCAACACATTTCAATAATTAGCAGAAATTTATAACGTACAAAAATTACGAAGGAATTGGTAGGGGCAAGATTGTATAACTTAAGGAAAAATTGGTAGATATCGAAATCAGAGAGGAAATTAGTCCTGAATAAGTAAATCCTGAAAGTTGAAGTTCCAATGTCTTTGTTCAAAGACTTTATTTAGATGTAAAGCTATTTCCTTGTAACCACCAAACAGCTCCTTTTCATCTCTCATTTCACCATTTAAACCCAAAACCCCTTAACCAAACCAACCTATACCAATTAGAAACCCGGTTTACAACTAATCCAATAACAATATCTGAAGTAAAACCGGAATAAAGCAAAGGTATTCATACAAATACAAAAACAAACACATCTCATTTTCATTACACGAAACATCAGATTTATGATCTTCCCATTAATAACCTAAACGCAAAGCAAGGTTAGGTAATGAGATAAGACCCTTTTTCAATATAATAACGTAAGATCCAGTTTCAATCTCTTTTTCAGACAAAATCATATCAGAAAAAGGAGACACAAAGAGCTATGCAGTTACATATATCTCCGAGTTTAAGACATGTGACTGTCTTCACTGGGAAAGGATTGAAAGAGTTCATCAAAGTTAAGTTGGGTTCTAGAAGATTTTCGTTTCAAATCATGTTTTATTCTTTACTCTTCTTCACTTTTCTTCTCCGGTTTGTCTTTGTTATCTCCACCGTTGATTCTATCGGCGGCGATCCTTCTCCTTGCTCCTCTCTTGGTACGTTTGATCTTCTAGAACTCTTTTTTTTTTTTTTTTTTGCTTTGGTTTTTTCAGTTCTTCACATTTTTGTAAAATATTAAAATAATTAATTTTACAAAAACGCATTTTACTTCCCTTTTTTCATTTTAAGTGAATATAGAAAAAACAGAACTTATCTTTAAGTACAAGTAAAGAATAATTTAAACAAAGAAATGGAATAAATTCTGGAGATTTACGCCCAATAATGAATATTCCAAGAACTGGTCGGTTTGTTTCAGGTTTATTTTTGTTGTTTTATGTTCGAGCTTAGTAAAATATTTATAAATATTTAATAATATTTATTTTGTTGTTTTATGTTTGAATTTTATAACTATTTAACTTTTTCAAACAAAAAATAATATTTTCTTTGTTTTAGTTTCAAGCTTAATAAAAGATAATAATTAGTTAAAATATAATCTAAATATGAGATTTTTTTTTATTAACAGCTTGTTTGGGAAAAAGACTAAAGCCAAAGCTTCTAGGAACAAGACTCGAGTCTAGAGTAAGTTCTTTAACTTCAGTTTCAGATTCTTGACTGTGGTGAAAAAAAGTTAATTTTGTTTTACTTAATTTATCTAGAATGTTCCAGAAGCTATGTACCAAGTTTTAGACCAACCATCAAACGAACAAGACCTAAAAGGAAGATCAGACATACCACAAACACTTCAAGACTTCATGTCCGAAATTAAAAGAAGCAAATCAAACGCCAGAGAATTTGCTCAAAAGCTAAAAGAAATGGTGACATTAATGGAACAAAGAACAAGAACAGCTAAAATCCAAGAGTATTTATACCGACATGTTGCATCAAGCAGCATACCTAAACAACTTCATTGTCTAGCTCTTAAACTCGCCAACGAACATTCAATAAACGCCGAGGCACGGCTCCAGCTTCCGGAAGCCGAACTAGTCCCGGTTTTGGTTGATAATAACTACTTTCACTTTGTTTTGGCTTCAGACAATGTTCTTGCAGCTTCGGTTGTGGCGAAATCGTTGGTTCGAAACTCTTTAAGACCTCAGAAGATTGTTCTTCACATCATAACGGATAGGAAAACTTACTTCCCTATGCAAGCTTGGTTCTCATTGCATCCCTTGTCTCCGGCGATTATCGAGGTTAAGGCTTTGCATCATTTCGACTGGCTATCGAAAGGGAAAGTTCCGGTTTTGGAAGCAATGGAGAAGGATCAAAGAGTTAGGTCTCAATTCAGAGGCGGGTCATCGGTTATTATCGCTAATAACAACGAAAACCCGGTTGTTGTAGCTGCTAAGTTACAAGCTCTTAGCCCTAAATACAACTCATTGATGAATCACATTCGGATTCATCTCCCAGAGGTAAATTCAAGCCCTAAATACTCAGAGCTTTAGACCCGAAAGGCTAAAACCGTCTTTTTCATTTGTGTAGCTGTTTCCAAGTTTAAGCAAGGTTGTGTTTCTAGATGATGACATTGTGATTCAAACGGATCTTTCGCCACTTTGGGACATTGAAATGGATGGGAAAGTAAATGGAGCAGTGGAGACATGTAGAGGAGAAGACAAGTTTGTGATGTCAAAGAAGTTTAAGAGTTACCTCAACTTCTCGAACCCGATAATTGCTAGAAACTTCGATCCAGAGGAATGCGCTTGGGCTTACGGGATGAATATTTTCGACCTAGCAGCGTGGAGAAAGACTAACATAACCTCTACTTACTATCATTGGCTTGATGAGGTAAACTAAAACCACTTAACTAGCCAACAAGCCAATCATTTAACTCGAGACGGTTTTTATATATGTTTGCAGAACTTAAAATCAGACCTGAGTTTGTGGCAGCTGGGAACTTTACCTCCCGGGTTGATAGCTTTCCATGGTCATGTCCAGACAATAGATCCGTTCTGGCATATGCTCGGTCTCGGATACCAAGAAACAACGAGTGTTTCTGATGCGAAAGGCGCAGCTGTTGTTCATTTCAATGGAAGAGCTAAGCCTTGGCTTGATATAGCATTTCCTAATCTACGTCCTCTCTGGGCTAAGTATCTTGATTCCTCTGACAGGTTCATCAAGAGCTGTCACATTAGAGCATCATAATAAAATCACAAAACAAAACTCAGTTCATATATTTGCGAAACTCGAGAGAAGAGATTCACAGATCCAAACATAGGAGCAAGCTTTTCGGAAATGGAGTTTTTTACTTCTCTGGTCAAGATTACCTCTTCCAGATCATGTTTTTGCTGTCTCCTCGGTCTCTCCTCTGTTTCTATTTTTTTTGTACTTTCAAAGTCCTATGCCGGAGATGTAATATGCCAAACTCTACTTAAATATACATGTGAATAGATAAGATTGCGCCAAGCAATAGGAGTTTACAATGGTATATCATTGTTCAACAGATAACGGTAACATGACAAAGCGAAAGTAACGAAAAGACTAAGACGGTTGAGCAAGAAGCAAACCAGTTGATGCTTTTTTTTGATGTTTTTGTCCCCAGTTAAGCAACTGGTGGACGAAGGACATGATCCTGAGAAGTATCGACTGAAGCAGGAGGCATAAACTGCCACATGGCAACTCCTGGGTAACTGATGACTGGCACCATCTTGTTTCCGGAAGCTTGACCTTGTGCAGAAGCAAAAGCAGCTGGTATCATNAGCAGCTGGTATCATAGGTGGAGCTGGGAAAAAGCTTGGTTGAGGAGCATTCATGGCTTTCAGCTGCTGCTCCAGCTTTTCCTTCTCTGTCTTCAGCCTCTGTTTCTCATCTCGCAGCTCGTTTTTCTCAGTCTGGTTGACATAATTCGGAAGCTAGTAAGCGTTCAATAATTTTATATGGAGAAAAGAGAATTACAAATAGAGGAAAATTTCACCTTTAACTCTTTGATTTTGTCCTGAAGACTTGAATTAGTGTCCTTCAACTTCTGGGCTTCACCTCGTAGCTGAGTCACCATGCGGACCGCATCTACCAAGATAGCAGCCTTGTCCGTTTTGGGAGGATTTCCAGGGTCCAGAATTGCACCCAGTTCCATAAACCTTTTACTCATTTGAAATTTGATCAATTTCAGTTCTACAAGAGGAAAAAGAAGGAAACACAAAATTGATAAGATTACTTGTCATTCAGTCTGTCCCTTCGCTGCTTCTCTCTACATGCTTTCGAGCTAGTGGCAGAGGATGATTCGGTTCTCCCCCTGAGGCAAAGACCAGGATTATTTTTTCTAATACCTTGCCAGGCTAAAAAAGTTCAAGAGAGCCAATACAATCTCCAAAACAGTTAAACCATGAGCCAGTTTCTCAAAATTTTAAATTCCGAAAAATTTATAAAGTTTTGTGATTCGTCAGTCTTTTTAAACAAAGGTGCGAGATGTGGAAGAAGCTTACCTCTTTTTGGAGCCAGGTTCCTTACTGGCCTCCGGGTTTCCGGCAGAGTCATCAACTCCATCACTGAACCAACAACAATGACATGAAAACAACTAAGTTATCATTACTACTATGCAAAAAATAAAAGGGGATTAGCACAAATCATTCAAAAAAAAAGGTATGAAGACATATACTCACCATACAGCAGCTTACAACTGCACAATTCCAAGGCATAATATTTATTCAGAATATTAGAATCATCAGATTAAACCAGCCACTCAGATAGAAGGTCATATCAAATCAACAAAAGGAATCTAATTCCCACCTAATAAAGTAATATAAATATCAATCGATTCCTGAATCTAACATCATGTCTGAAACATCCCAGGCGCATACCACACACAATTGACATTGGATTAACAACCTCAAGACCTCTTCTGAAGACACTGATTTAACCCAAAGTAAGGGATATCTAAATAGCTAAAGAACCCAATTTAAAGCTTAGAAAGTATGTTTCAATGAGGAAGAGCTATCAATAGAGTCTCAATATCTTTCTCTATAAGCTACTCAAACAATCACAGAGCTCCAACTTAGCCTAGAAAATTTATTATTTCACTCTTGAATTGTTGTTGCTTCTGAAATCCAGGGCTTTGGCTTAATATACCAAATAATTAGGCGTTCTTTAATCAAATTCAGCGTCAGAACTGTAACACTACAAATTCTTCAAGCAAATCACATAAAGATGACTATACTGATTTCTCCCAAAACCTAATTGAATCAGTTAGAGCTAACCTGGAGTTGGAAGAAACGGTAATAGGTTGATGAACAGGCCAAGAGAATCCAGGACATTGAATTGTGAAGCTTCCGTAGTCTGCATCGATCAAGTCACAAATCCAATTAGCGTTTTCGGGAGACACCATTCTTCTGAAACTCCAATTTGTTCAGTTCAGAGGAATTTGGGGGATGAGTGAATAATGTTGAAATTAAGACAAAAGTGATTTCTACGGTTAAAATATTGTCGAATGATTATATATAGAAGAAATAACAAACTTTGTTGGGGAAAAGACCAAAGCTATCTGCAGATTTCATATGTTTTAGGCTTTCAAAGGCCCATTAACCATTAAATATTATTTGTATTTTTTCATTCACTATTTTTATTTTTGTGCTACGTTATTATATTTATCAAAAAAAAAAAAAACAAATTTATAATTACAAAACACAATACAAATTTCGAAAAAATATTCAAATACTTCACACAATACCAGCTCATTACTCTGAATCTCATTGTTAAAAGACATTTTACTATTTAATTTTAGAATTTATAAATAAACTTAACATTATTAATATATATGATTTTTTTTGGGTTAACACAGATCACAACGGATAATCCGATAGTCTGAATTCCACTGAAAAATATTTTATTATAGAGAACTCTTGATGTTAATGCCACTAATAATAAACATTCAACTATTAATGGATATTGTTTAAAATCCATATAGAATTTTTTTTTCTTAACTTAATTCAGGGTTTAACCATCACAATTATACTCATTTTTTTAAATATATATATATATATATATATATATATATA
>OVAW01000514.1:0-14193 GCA_900406365.1 Heliophila coronopifolia | reverse complement strand
GAATTTTAATTAGTTAGAAGAAAAAGCATTTAGGGTTTAGAATTTCTTACTTCATAGTTTCATCTTCAGTAACTTGTCTTTATGCTTCTTTGCTGTTGTCCTAAAATGTCACTCTTTTCACTGTCTGTATCTCATACTTGCATTGAAACTAAATCTGTAAGACTGTTATGTTCTTCTCTGTTTCTAAACAAAACTTATTTCTTTCTGTTTCTACTGCATACTCTGTTTTATGCCACATTTTTTTTAAATGCGTTTATGTTTATGCGTTTACATTCATTCATTCTTTCAAATATTTATTTTGATCGTAATTATAACTAATATTTGACCACCGGAAAATTATATCTAATATATTTTATTTTTATGCAATTTTTTATATGTTTTTTACATTTTTTTAAATGTATATTAAGATAAATAGGATAAGTCGATTAGAATAAATAAAAAGAAATTTTGAAAATAAAAGAATACTACTAAAAATCATAATATAAAGTACTAAATAAAAAGAATAAAATCTATATTTTTAGTTTTCATCACAAAGAATTTTTAGTAAAAATGTTAAATTTTTACTTCGCTTATCTCTAGCCACTGCTCAATATTAACTTTAAGTTATATAACATGTTTCTAATAAAAATAATATTTTGGAAAATAAAATAATACCACTAAGACTCATATAATAAAATAATAAAGATAAATAGAATAAAACCATAAATATTACTTTTTCTCACTATTTTACTGTATGTATTTTTTAATATTACTACANAAATTCTACTGTTTGTATTTTTTAATATCACTACACATAAATATTTTTTAGTTTTCATTATATATATTTCTNTATTTTACTGTATGTATTTTTTAATATTACTACACATAAATATTTTTTAGTTTTCATTATATATATTTCTGATGTTTATTGTTGTATTAAATAATCAGGCGCTCCCTATGGACTACTTGGAGCATCTTGCCAGACCACTCCCACTGATAGCAAAACTCCAAGGCACAGGAGGCAACACTTGGACAGTAGGCTTCATCAGTATCCGAGGCCGAGCCTATTTCACAGATGGATGGTCCAAATTTGCAGGAGACCATGACCTCAAAGACGGAGAGGTCTTGTTTTTTGTCTACGATGGGTTAAGGACATTTGAAGTTAGTGTCTATAGTCGTTTTGGTTGCAAAGAGATAAGAGCTGTGGTACAAACTGTTGAGCTGTCTGATGAAGATGAAGTAGTAGAAGATCCTTCAATGGCGGTTGATGATGGTGAGGGTAGCATTGGTGAAATTGAAGCTATTAGCAGTAGTATTTATTCGGTGCACACTGAATCTGGTGGTGCAGGTAAGATAGTTTTTTAAAGTTTATAAAAATTTTGAATCATAGGAAATTTTGAGGGCCCAAACCAAAAATGTATTTTTATTTGAAATATTAAAGGATTAATTTTAAATTAAGGGGGCAAATTTTTTTTTTTTTATAAAATAGAAGACTAAGAAAGTATATTATTATGTCAAAATTGAAACCTTAAAAATTATGTATAATCGTTTGGGTTAAAATGATTATACACAAGCATGATTATTTTAGTATTTAGGGGTTACAATTTATTTTTTAAAAAAATTTAGGTACCAATATAAAAAAAATAATTATGTCAAAATTGAACCCTTGAAATTATGACTAATCATTTTGGTTTAAATGATTACTTTAAAATTTAAGGATTAAACTTATTTTCATTAAAATTTAGTGGCCCAAAAAAAACTATGTCAAAAACCCTTAAAATTATGTATAATCATTTGGGTTAAAATGATTATTATCGAAAAGAACAAATGATTATATTAAAATTTAAGGGATTACATTTTAAGTTTTATAAATATANAGGGATTACATTTTAAGTTTTATAAATATAGAGACTAAAATGAAGAAAACTTTGGCTAAGAAAGTCACTGTTTTTCACTCGTTGACTAACATTTTTTTAAAAAATTGAGCTTTAAATTTATTGGCCACATTCAATATTTCAANAAATTTAGGGACCAAATTCAATATTTCACTTTGTTCTATCTAATATCGGTCCTAATAAAAACACAAACTAATATTAAAGATTATTTTGTTTCAGTTGTTGCACAGAGCTCAAATCCAGCGGTTACAACTTCTCCATTTTTTACAACAAAACTCAAGAACAAGACATATGAACTGGTAACAAACTTTCCAGATTTGTCTATGTCTAAATTTCAATATAGTTTTCTTACATGTTTGACTTGGTTTGGTTTTTATGTAGTTCATTCCAGCCCGATTGGCGAAAGAAAATGATCTTAGGTTTGGTGAATCTATCAAGTTTGCTGATGAAGAAGGAAGCTTGGCTGTGAAAAGAGGAAAACAGTCTCATAATAGGATTGTTTAAAAGGATGGGAGAGGATTTGCAGAAGGAACAGGATTAAGGAACATGATGTCGTTAAATGTGAGTTTCTTCATGTCCGAAATCTTGTTCACTCCATCAAAATTTCAATCATACGTACTTGAAGCCGCTCATCACCATCATTACCATCTAAGTTTATTATTATGTCTTAGTAGTACTTTCTTTATCTTCAAGAAACCTTATCAACTTATTGTTGTGTCTTGATTTATTTTGAATGCTACTTATTAAATGCATCTAGTGTTGTCAATTCAGGCCAGCCGCTCGCAGGCCAGCGGAGCGGTAATGAGCTTAAGATTTTAGTCTATTTTAGCCCGCGGATTGTGGATTAGCCCATGATTCTTTTTTTTTTAAGCCCAAATATCCAAATTCAATTTCAACTTGGAGATTTATCGTTGTTTTGTAGGGGAAATTAAAAAAATTGAATAAATCTATATTTATTTTTATGCATGTGTGCAAGTGCTACATATTTTAATCTAAAAACTTTGTATTCTGACAATTTTTTTTTTGTATTCTATAATGGTTTATTCGTATTTTAATAATTTTAAAGTTAAAAAAAAATTCGAACTGGCCCGCGGCCATCCCATTCATGTCCCGAATTTTAAATAGGACAGAAATGGGACAATTATTTACTTTCCGAAATCCTGACCCGTCCCCGTTCCCGAAAAATCCCGTCCCGATATCCCATTCGCCCACCCCCTAGATTTAAGTATAGCAATTTGTCTTAATATGTATTTTTTTAAATAAATATCAAAATGGGTGTTTCCGGACAAAAATGTATTTTTTAAAATAAATATCATGTTTTATATTTTGTTTAGTTGGGTTTAAATCGATTACTTTTTTATTAGTTTTTTTAATAAATGTGTTTTAGAAAAAAATTAAAAGAATACCTAATAGATTCATCTATATATAAATGATAAAAAGCTACTAATTGATGGTGAAATTTAGATTTCACTATAATCCTTACCAAAACTAAAAAAGAGTATTTAATCAACTAAATTATATACACAACCGTTTAATATTAAAACTAATATCATAATTTGTTTTTATGGACTCGTTGTATCAGTTTCACTGTCTTAAAATGTATCGGACTTGTTCGAAGTAAAGAAGTGATGTGGTTGTTAGCCGGATAAGTTTATTTTAAATTATCCGACAAGAACTTACTCATTATTTTATAAGAGCAATTTTTTCTTTTTTACGTTTTCAAAAGTCTTTTGCTTTTAAGTTGACGATTATACACAACCGTTGTAATATGATCTAATCTTTCTTATTAATCAAATCTGTGGGTAAAAAAACAAAAGTTGTTATATCGTAATATATTTAAAAAAAAAAATTACATGCATAATTTAAATCAACTATTACTAGTTACAATCAATAATTTTCTTTTGCTTGATATATATGTATAATTTAAAACAACAAAACAATTATACATTTAACTTTTTTATAAAAAAGCTCGTTGGAAAAATTGGAAGAAAAGACATTTCAATATAATCCTTACCAAAACTAACAAAAAAATAAAAAATCAATCAACCAAATTAAATACCAATTATTTCAACTAAAATCATAACAAAATTAAAAAATTGACAAAAAAAAAAAATTAAAATCTATTATCATTTCAACGAAATGAATAAAAACCAAATATATATTAGGGAAGTTTAAAACTCGCAACGGTCAAGTCGAAAATTCGAAAACAAACAAAATTGTTTTATAAACAAAATTGTTTTACAGTTTTCTATTAATAAACATCCAAAAATTTGGAATAGAAAAACAATAAATTTGAAAACCCTAAGCATTGAAAGGAAACCTTAATTTCAATTTCATAACCAAAATATGTCATAAAGATTCTATTGAGTTTGCAACGAAAAAATATAGATTTCAGAAAAGGGATAAATAAACTTGACTTTTTTATGAATAAATCAAGATTCAATTTTCTGCTTCTTGGCAGTGTTCAAGTCTGTCGTCTTGCAGATTGATATTCATGTCTAACTATCTTTTCTAAAACTTCCATCAACAAATCTATAACACAAATTATTCTAGATAAGTTTAATTTTCAAAAACTAACATGTTTTACCTACAAATTAGGAAAAAATATATGTTATAGTAATTAGGAAAAATCGATTAAATATTTGTTAATATGTCTCTCGATGGCTTTTATTTGGTTGTAAGAGATATATTTATATATATTCATCTAGAAGATAATATACAAATAAATAAAAATAAATAGCAATAAAATGGGTGGAGATAAATATTAATAGTTAATCTATGGAAACAAACTAACAATATATATATATTTCGTTGTCAAACATAAATTATTGCAAATTATTAATAATTAAATAAAAAATTTTAACTTCAAACATACAAAATGTTTGTGCGTTGATTTTTATTTTAAAAAAAAATAAAACATTTTTCAAATTAAACGACAAAAAGAGAAAAACAAAGTCATGTCCAAGACCCAGTTAAGACTTAGCAATATTGGAAACACATCTTAAGAAACATAGTAAAGTCGAAACGGTGGAATAACACTCCTATATATTTTGAATGCCCACTCCTATATACTTTTTTTTTTTTAATTACGAGAATAACACGACGAATTTCAAAAAATTTCCAATATAGTTTTACTTACTTCTTGATTTGTTATGAATATTGGCTAAATAAATTACTAAAAAGATAACAAATGAAAGAAAAAAATGTTATATTTTATATAATTTTCCATACAAATATATGCATATCCTTTGTTTTGTTTCGTACATTGACATCCAAATAGAACTCGTTAACTTCATGTGTCATTTATATTTTCAGCAAATACCAAATATAATCAATCGAACAAAATCATAAAGGATTTAAAACCCAAAAATCCTTAGTATATATATAAATAAAGTAGTGCTTTAAATTTTGTCGAAGTAGTTTAGCATTTAGTTTTTTTTTTTTTTTTGAAGAAAGAAGAGCAGGTTTACATTAGAAATTTAAGGTTACAACTACAACAATAGTAAATCGCCAACAACTACGTGGACCTCTGACTATTAATTATTTTTCAAAAAAATAAGTATGTCTATTCACTTCACTTTATTTTTTGTCAATAATAGTATAAATTTCATATGTTTCCTTAAAAGCCACATTGAAGATCCCACGGTTATAAATATATACAACTAGTTTTTACTTCACCAATATAGTAATTTCTTTATTTTACATGTTTTGGTAATTTACTATTTTACTGTTAACATCTTTTATTCATAACTGTAGTCATGTTTAAATCTTTTGTTTTCACTTAATCCTCCCTTTTAATATTGTCAATTTATTTTTAAAAAAATATGCTTGGGTAGCTTATATTTATATCAAAGGGAATAATGCAAAAAAATCTCGAACTATCCGGAAAATGCAAAATAAATCTCGAACTATTTTAAATGCAAAATAAACTTCAAAATTTATATAAACCAGCAAAATAAACTTTGATTATAAAAATTCAAAATAAACCTCATTATTATAAAAATTATGCATAGTAAAGTTCGGATTTATTAAAAACCTTCAAAATAAACATCGATATGTTTTTTTTTTTTATAAAAGTAAACATTAATCTATATAAAAACATCAATCTATATAAACTACAATCTTTTTAAGAAAACAATTAATTGTTTTTTAAAGTGTCAATGAATTTTTTTTTCTTTTTGCATATTTTTAATAAGATCAATGTTTATTATATTTTAGAAAGATCAAAGTTTATTTTGAAGTTTGTATATATCAAAGTTTATCTAGCAATTTATATTGATCGAAGTTTATTTTGCATATAATAGTTCAAAGTGTATTTTGTATTTTTTTTATAGTATGAGATTTTATTTGCATTTTTTTGATAGTTTGAGATTTATTTTGCTGATTTTAACAGGTTTATTTTGCATCTAAAATAGTTCAAAGTTTATTTTGATTTTTTGGATAGTTAGAATTTTTTGCTGATTTTAACAGGTTAAACCCGAGACGGATGGATAATATAGATTTCAAAATCTCACCGAAAAAGACAAGAGCTTTAACAAAAAAATGTTAATGAGAGGTCGGTGAGCCATGACCCAAAAATAACATTAAAAAACCACCAATTTTTTTGTTCAAAAAAAAACCACCAATTTGTAGATTTGTTCAAAAAAAAAAAATTCTTAAACCAGGAAATGGTCTGTTAAAAAATTATGACCATATTTCTCAAACTTTTTTTCTTCTGCCATGAGTCGAACTCTGACGAGGAAAAGTAGTTTCCAACCATGTGAGCTTAACAATCAGGCGACAATATTTCTCAGTTAAATGTAGAATTTTATCGGTGTTAAAACAAAAATGTAGAATTTTATCATCCAACTTATTTTTTTAAATTAAATTTACTAAATTTTGGTATTGAGTATATATAATATAATACTATGTAATTGCATGCTAATGTATATAAAACAAAATTGTGTTAAATAATAAACTAACTTGAACGATGAATTAAATATAAGCAGCTATCGAAAAAAAATCAATTAAGCAGTTAAATTTTTTTTTTGTCAACAGCTTATTATCATTAAAATTTAGAAAAACTCGGTAAGTTAAACGTTTTTCTGATAATGTATGTAGTTGGCAAATCATATTTATTTGAAAAAACATGTTAAATATCTCAATTCATCAAATTTACCTAAAAACTACACGAACTGTTGCGTTTCTTTTTTAATACACAAATTCGTTATTTCGCAGCATAAAATCTCCAAACTTTCAAAAATCAAAAATTCGCTTAACGAAACTTAACGTCTGTTAAATCGAGCTTCGTTTTTCGTTGACAAAAGTCAACATATTATAAAAAGACAAAAATACCTTTTTAAATATATATTTAAAAGGAAAAAAAACTTGATAAATACCCTCAATTCATTAAAATTTACTTAAAACTACACAAATTGTTATAAGAATCGAAAATTTAAAATCCAAAAAATTGTATACTCCAAGAATCAAAACCGGTCTACATTTTTTATATAAAACACTCTAACCAATGTGATACACTAGATATACGTTAACCAAATTCGAAATAATAACTTTAAACTACATTATATCTCATCTTCACGAACTGCTACCTTCTCCTCTTCCGAACTTTAAACTTTAAACTTTAAACAGGATTTTGATGAATTGGAGTATTTAGGTAAATTTTGATGAATTGGGGTATTTAACAGATTATGCCCACTACTCCTAATTCAGAAAAAGAAAAAAATTCAGTGTAGAAGATTTTTTTTTTTTTTGTTCTCCTAAATTATAATCATTTTTTCCCAATTGAGTTTTTTTTCCCATGTTTGATTACTTTTTTAATATATATAAATTTGATAGGAAACCTATATAATTACTTTTTCCTGATTTAAATTTCTTCTTCTATATATGTATTATTTATATAAGTCTATGTTTACAAACAGAGCTAGCATATGCAAATATTTAAACACATGTATAAAATACTTCTTAATTTGTATACAAAACATACATTAGGTTAACCTTATATTTGCAAATCTATTTTTTTAGTATTGACTTTGGTATATTTATTTTTATTTTATTTTTGTTAATCTAAGTAAGTTTGA
Organism: Heliophila coronopifolia; assembly: GCA_900406365.1. NCBI lineage: Eukaryota > Viridiplantae > Streptophyta > Magnoliopsida > Brassicales > Brassicaceae > Heliophila > Heliophila coronopifolia. Next base: position 6,242 of record OVAW01000514.1, on the reverse strand, counting down.
ATATATTTTATTTTTAGTATATTTTTTAATTTTCTTTATTAGTCATTTTTCGTGTAGTTTTTAGGTAAATTTTGATGATTTGGGGTATTTAACAGGTTTTTCCGTTTTTAAATATATATTTAAAAAGGGTATTTTTGTCTTTTTATAATATGTTGACTTTTGTCAACGAAAAACGAAGCTCGACTTAACAGACGTTAAGTCCCGTTAAGCGAATTTTTTATTTTTGAAAGTTTGGGGATTTTTTTATGCGAACTAACGAATTTATGTATTAAAAAGAAAACACAACAATTCGTGTAATTTTTACGTAAAATTTGATAAATTAGAGTATTTAACAGGTTTTTTTCATTTATTTATGATCTCAATTGCAAGTAATCTTGTTTGTATTTAAGTTTTTGAAGTAAGTATGCGTCTTTCCAACTTGTGTTCACCGGTGTATGTAAGATTAACAGACTCTTTATTTAATAATCAAAAATTAATACTTTGAATATAAAACTAAAAAGACTAAGTGTTTCTTTTAATTTGGGACATGCCAAACTTGTAGGTTTTGACTTCATAAAACATGTTTATTCGTCATAACAATTATTATGGTAAATTTTTATATAGATAACTTTTTTTGAGTTATAAAAAAGAGGGAGTTTTATATTTAATTAGAAATTTATTTGTCTTAAGAACAAAAAATAAAAGTAGATTAAAAAAGTTAGTATGGAACACAATAAATTAATCAATATATGCATTTACCAAGTAAGCTATATAATCAACACATGTCCAATATGAACACTTAAATTTTTATTAAAGTTTAGTACGTGTGTCCATCTCTGACGAAACAATAGTAAATTGCCAACAACTAGGTGGACCTGACTATTAACTATTTTTCACAAAATAAGTATATCTATTCATTTCACTTTATTTTTTTATCAAGAAAAAAAGTAATCTAAATTTCATGACAACATCCTTGAAAAACAAATAATAAAAAAAGAAAACAATTCATTAGGGCTGGACAAATTCCCGCCCGAATGAGAATTTCTGGACCCGTCCCAAATTAGAATATTCTCGATCCGACTCGACCCGTATTAATTTCCCGATCGGGACAAATTTTGATACCCGAATAGAAAATGGGAATTCCCGACCCAAACCCGAAACCCGAACGGATATCCGAATTCCCGAACAAGAAAAAAATTATATTTATATATTACAAATTATCATGTATTTTAAGAAAAAATTTCAAAGATATAAATTTTTATAGTTTAAAATTAAAATCAACCATGTTTGTATAAAAATGTTAGAACTGTTTATTTGCAATTTAAATTCAACTTGAGATATTTTAATATTAATATGAGTTTACGAACTCTTTGATATTGAATTTCGAAAATAAAAATTATCATTTTTATTTTGTTATTATTTTTAAACATAAAAATTTAGTACACTAACCAAAAATTATTTTAAAAGAATTTATATAAAAAAAAACTTAAAAATCAAACAAAGTAAACAATTTTTCCGAACAAACTAATTTTTCGAAATCCCGAATTTCCGACCCGAACCCGAGCTAGATCCGACGCGACACGACCCGAAAAATATTTTTTTCTCGAATGGATAGTAAAATTCATTACCCGAATTTTCGAAACCCGAATGACCTGTCCCGAACCCGACCCGAAGTTCCAAACGCCCACTCCTACAATTCATGACAACATGTGTTCCCTTACAAGCTATATTAAAGATCCCACGGTTATAAGTTACAACGTATACTAGTTTCTACTTCACAAATATAATTCTATATTTTACATGTTTTTGTTAGTTTACTATTTTACTGTAAACATGTTTAATCTTTTGTTTTTAACCCTTTTTTTTTTAAATATTCATCAATTTTTCCTTTTTAATATTATTTTGCTTTGATTTTTAGCGAAACGGATAAATAACGAATGGATGGCATAAGTTCACATTCGAAGCTATAAAACGACAAGAACTTTAAAAAAGTGGTCCAAATGAAACGAGAATTACCTTTCTCTTTACTTGGCTATTGTCAGTCAGAAAAAAAAATGAGAAGAAGGGAGGTCATGACCCAAAAATAAAACAAGTACACCAATAATTCGTGGGTTTGTTCAAATTTTTATTTAATTTTCTTTAAAAGTAAAAAATGGGTCTACATAGTTAAAATTCTATTAATATATTTTGTGCCATCCATTAAAACAGTAGTTAGGAGAGAAAAAACGGAATAAATGTAAATCACGACGGTCTTAACAAAAATACTCTCTCCGTTCTTAATTAGGTGATGTTTTAATTCTTTTTTGTTTTTAAATAGATGATATTTTAGGAATTATATGCACAAATAACATTATATTTTTGATTATGCCTTTACAAAATAAAATGTTATGTTTAGTAAAACATTTAATACTTTATAATAAAGAAAATTAAATTTTTAATTTCAACATTTTATTAATACGTGTGAAAAACTCTAAAAATCATCTATTAAAAAACAGAGGAAGTAATACTTATCATCGTCACAAACTATTTGTGAGTTTTTCAAATTCACATTATATATATAATTAGATCTTTATTTTATTTTATTTTTTAATCGGTTATAGCGTCTAACTTAATTCTATTTAGTTTTTTTTTAAGTGGAGACAACCGAGATTTGAATTACAGTCACGGTGTAATGTAACACAAAGATGAAAACTACATATTACTTATCTTCCACATACACTAATTTATATGCACAATTAAAATTATGTTAAAAATATTTGTATTAATTTATTCGGGATCTTATTCGACAACTCCAACTTATATGCTAATTAAAAATTCTGGAATAATTAATACTCGACACTGATTAAAAATTAACTCACATTAAGAGTTATAAAGATTGGTGAATTGTATTAAATATTTATGAGTTAAATAATATTGATTGTCAAATTGTTTTGAATTGGAAGAATGTGGTTATGGATTACCGTGAATTTTTATCTTATAAATTTTACGATTAAGATGTCCAATCATAAAGAGGAGATGGTATATTTAAATTATGAGTCCGCTTTTAAAATCTCATATTTCTTAATTAAATGTAGAATTTTATCATCGAACTTAATTCAAAATGTATATATATGAAAAAACTATACATGTGTGAACAATGAATTAAATAAAGCTAGTAGCTATCGAAAAAAATAAATTAGTAGCAAAGCGTCATTTTCTAATAAGATATTAATGTATTTAATCGGCAAATTATATTTATTTAAAATCTCAATTGCAAGTGATTTTATTATATTAAAAGATAAGAACACACAAGTAAGTGACTTTCAAACTTTTGTTCGTCGATTTAAACTGTTGAATTAACTTTTGTTTTAACATTTTTTTTTGTCATCTAGTGGTTTTTGACCAGTTTTAACATATATTTATATTTAAATTAGTGAAGCATGTATACAAATATGTGATGGAATATTTAATTTAATCATCATGTCAATCATTTTATTTTATTATTTAAGAATAGTAGTCAAACCACTAAACTAAAGAACACTCGATAAATAATAATTCAATTTTATCTAGCTAATCTTATGATGATGTCTAGTAGAGGAGGCAAATCTCAATAATAGGGGAAAACGTTTGACCGTCTATGTAGTGGATGTGGAGTTACACATTTTGAATGTCTTCCATCGGTACATAGAATGTCAATATATGGAATGGATCCCGAGGATAACCTAAAAATTGCGGACGCATAGGCATCAGCTTGGAAAACGTCACAACTTAATCGTAAAGTAGAACATATGACATTTGAAGGTTTTATTAAATATTGCGTTTACAATTAAAATTGTATAATATAATAGTTATGAATCTAGTTTCTCACTACGATGACTGAACCAAGATTTTTAGGTTTTATGGAGAATAATAAATATTAAACAATATTAAATCTGATTTTCGATGCTGGTTAAATAAATAAAAAAATTTCTGGTCCTTAGAAAACCTATCTAAAGTAAAGTTATAATTTATATCATTTTCATATGTGGAATCACTTTCCCAATCAACATTATGATATACATTGAATGAAAAAGGGCTACATAACTTTTAACAAAATAAAAGTGTAAAAACTTTGGAAATGATGTGCGCAACCAAATGAAAACGATGGTAACGTCTAAAAGATGGATGTGGCCATATTTTAAAAAAAAATTTGGGAAAAAAAATATTATTGTTGTATGTGAAAGTTAGGTTGGGTCTTGATATTTTGGGACTCGAAGAAAAGAGAAAAAAAAAGTATAAAAAAATTTATTTAAAATTTTTGGAACAAGCATTAATGAATTTTTACAAAATTTATGGTTCTAAATAAAAACAATTAAGAAAATTATTTATATTTAAATTCGTGGGCCAATACAAAAGTTTTTTAGGCATAACATAAGACTGGACCTCGTAACGACATATAGACCGTGATGATTTTAGATAGAAAGATTGCTCTACATTTATAATTTTTTTCCTACGAATATACCACCAAGTATTGTTTGTAGATGTGAAAGAAAGTACACTTGAAACTCAATATTTCTCAAACTCGATTCTAACACTCAATAGAAAGAAAGTCACTTGAAACTCGCAAACTGGATTCACTCAACAAACAGTATGTCTAAAACTCAATAATATTGTTTTAGAAAGAAAGAAATGTCTAAAACTCAACAGTATGTGGCAACATACNACTCAACAAACAGTATGTCTAAAACTCAATAATATTGTTTTAGAAAGAAAGAAATGTCTAAAACTCAACAGTGTGTGGCAACATACTANGAAAGAAAGAAATGTCTAAAACTCAACAGTATGTGGCAACATACTAACATATTGTTCATAAAATGTCTAAAACTCAACAGAAAGAAAGTACACTTGAAAGGTAATCATGCACAATGTCTAAAGCTCAATAGAAAGAGAGATTACTGAGTAGTGAAAAAGGCACTGATACCTTTACCATTCTTCCGCAGCCTTCCTCGAGTAGCTAAGCTTTTGATTGAGCGCCTAAGGCGACTGTCAGCATCCGGAGTAGACTGATATTGTGTGAATACATCCACCACTATGTTGTCAATCTTAGGAGAAATATTGTTTTGGACCAAGTAGCCCACACTTGCAATAATGGCAGCTTCTGGGTCATCAGGAAGATCAGGCAGCTGCTCAACCTGGGCAGGCTAGGCAATAACATGACCATACTTCTCTGTAAAGTAAACAGTATTCGCCCTCTTTCTACACTGCTCATTGGAATATCTAACCAAATTAGATCTAAGGTATCTACCTCAAAAATACAAGGATAACATTTTGTATACCTTTCTGAAGGAGAACGAACAACAATTCCATCGGTCGAATCATCCAAAACATCAGGGTTCCTATCCTCAGCCAGAACAAGATCAAATGATTCCTTTATCGTATCCCTACAAAATCGAATTTAAACATGAAATTTCAAAGAAATCTATATCAATCTACAAGATTAACAAGTTTAAATACTTTTCTTGTTGAGTACGAAAGCCTCCCTCTGTAAAATCAGACAGGCTGTCTGAGTCCACCAAACCAGTAGGAACAAGATCTGTTGAAGCTTTGTCCATCACTTTCGTCGAAAAAAAATTCAAAAACGCTTGAGATCGTCAAATCGCAAAACCCTAGAGAGAAAGGAACGAAAAAATCCTTGATAAAAATTATAACTACACTATAGCCGTATTTAAAAAAAAAAAACATTCTGAATTTATTGGGTTGGGCTTTTGAGTCTTTAAAAAAGAATAGCCCAATATCAAACAGAAAAGTCACAAATAAAAGTCATCGTCGTTATTAAATAAAAAATAAAAAGAAACTTACATACTCAAAAATAAAAACCGAGTGTTATGATGTTTAAAAATGATTCAGATAAGTATGTACAGACTTAATCTACAGACACATAATCTTCATTATCAACAAAAACAAAAAAATAACTCTATTGAAAGTATATCTAGCTAAAATGATTGTATTAGTGAGATCTATGGTGATCTAGATGATATTGAAGATTAATAATTCATCTAAAGATTCCTTAACATCTTAGCAATAGAAGAAATTCTTAAAACTTTGATTTTGAGTATAAAATGTTTATCATTTTACATTGTTAAAAATAATCAATTATACAAATTTAATCACGCGATTATAATGTCTAAAAAAATAAACATATAATAACTAAATAATACCACAACAAAACATTAAACAATAAAAAATCAAATTTAGAAAATAAAATTACATTAATTTTACTTTTGTTGTTGCATAGATTTGAATAA
>OVAW01000513.1:0-10603 GCA_900406365.1 Heliophila coronopifolia | reverse complement strand
GTTAGCTGGTGTATTAATAATATTTTTACCCTTTGAAAAAAAGTTGAAGAAGCTATATTCGTAAGTATAAATTATTGTGTTTTTATATGATTCACATATATTATAGTTACTTCATGAGGCTAATTTAATTAGCTCATATATTAATTTTTTTCTAACAATTCAATACTTTCATACATTTATGTTCAAGACAGCAAAAGAAAAATATATCGACAAAAAAACACAATTAAAAATAAAATTTACTAATAATGAAAAATTTTATTGTTTAAAACTAAATATTTGGGCATTGCTTGGGAAACTATCTAGTTAATTCATATAACCCTATATATTATCGAAAGTTTAATCAATTACTTTTTTTTTTTTTGAGAATATAATTGATTGGAGTTTATTTTAACACGCAACCAAATTTTCTCCATTAACCCTAAGTGCAGGGCTGTGTGTTGTAGTGAGGTAACGAACAAGAGGAATGCATGTTTAAACTATCACCAAACCATACTAAGATGCTAGACTAACCTGATCTATCAAGCAACATCGAGGGTCTAACTATCACTCAACCGATGTTCATAAGATACTCAAACAACCAAGCAATCAATATCTCACACAATCAAAGCAATAAATTAAAATAAGCGGTAAAGAGATCAATATAACAAACAAACCTTCTCCATGGACTTTGGTATGGGAATCTAGATTAAAGACATCTAAAAGATGTGCTTTTGAGATATAGTTAGTCTTCTTTTTCTTCTCGAACCTTCAAGTATTTGCTAATGGATTCTTGGATCACCAAGTTACTATCAATCTAATACCAAAAGGGAACTAGCCTATGCGTCTTGAGAAGTCATGATCATGCGGGGCCTAAACTAACCTATAGGGTCGTCAATCCTATTAGAGGTCTCAATGTAAGGGCGTAAAGTCTCGAACGAGCCTCATTAGCCGTTGGCCGATGCTTAATGTTGCACCCCAAGTCTCTAGTGGCCGGCTTCCACTGCAATGTGGTTGTTAATCACCAGGGAAGTTCACATCCAAGCCTATCAAGAGTCATTAACCTTATCGGTACACGGGAGCTTCCAAAGCATTAACATCTATGCAAAAGTAACCTAGAAGAGATTGATACCCATTTTAGATGGTAGAGATCAATCTAAATCTAAGACAAAGTGGTTCAGGAATTTCATCGAACACTTACCGGGCGAGAAATTTCACTAAGCTAGAAACTTGTCAAGGCATGAAATTTAACATCCAAAACTTCTTGATAAGAGTTTGATACTCGTAACTTCACAAAAGTACTGATATATTGATAAACCGAACTGAAATACAAATTTGAAGGATATTAATGGAGTCCTTCTTCTCTCCCAAGAGATATTAATGGAGTCTCTTCTCTGCCCAAAACCCTACTGTCCAAATCCTTGATGCCCTTTCCTAAACCATTAACATCATATATATAGTTTAGGTCTAATGTGTCGCGCACACACCACACAATCCCAAGTCTACCCTTGCTCTTTTAATTAATTACAATAATGCCATTAACTTTTGGGACCACTAACTCCACAATATCATACCTATCATTACCGCCCGCTTTGAAATCAAACTTGTCCTCAAGGTTGGAAGCTAAAATTGTGTTGTTATGACCTCCTTTCCCCTCCATCTTCTTGTAATGTGGTATGCCCTCTCTGTAGCTTCATATAGGCTGGATTCCCGAAGACTTGTTATCATCAATTCTTGTTGCATTGTCCATCCATTCGGATAATCCCATTGCTTTCTTGAACTTGTCAACTGTTTTAAAATTTCCATAGGAGCAATAATCCTCTCATCATGTGAGGAAAGCAAATAATTCAGTCACTGCCTTTTTGCGTTGTTCCACAAATCAGTTTCAAATGCCTTCTCCCTCACATTTGATGCTTTCTTAAAACGGTTGTAACCATTGTCAACCCAAACAACTTCAATCATGAACTTTGTGCAATCATAAGAATTCCCCATCCACTGCGTGCTGATATCACCTCCCGTGGCCTCAGCCATGGTGACCTCTAGATGAAACCGCTGTGTCACTAACATACTGCTAACATTTCGTATCCCCGAATTTATGTTCTCCTGGGTGCCAAAGCTTGTAGTTGTGTGTTTTGACCAGCAATTGAGTTAATTTATTCAAACGTTCGTCATCTGTGGTGGCTAAAGAAATCTTGTAGATCATTGAGCTTAATAGAATTAGGTGGCTTCGGTTAGTGTAATTAGTTTTAGCCCCGTAACGATCAGTCTCCAATAGTGACATCATATTGGTCACAATTCGCTTCGCTGTTGTAGACCATGTACTTCTCACAAGCCCTACGATAAACAAATAAAAATGTTCTTCATAGATCTCATTGAGTTTCGAAACAGACGTGATAATCGGTTCCAGAACTTCTCTCACGGAACCATAAATGTTGTAGCAGTTGTGTACCTCCGAAACCCCTTCTCTGAATTGCTTGTTGAGCGGTTCCGGTGAAGGATTACGCGTAGGGGCAGCATCCTCTGGTTGGTAAAAGAGAGTTTGAGCAAAGGAGTTTAGGTATTTGATAAGCCGCACGAAATCCTCCGGTTTGGGAACGACAGATGGATGAATAAGAAATTTTAGGTTTTTCCTCTTTTGTTGGAGAGGCACGTGAATCTCATGATTTAATTTGTAAGAAGACACAATTAACCATTGAGTTTTTGACACATATTGCTTATGTGGCACTTTTCCTCCATCCCAATACTCCTGCGACACTGATTCTTCTCTTCTTTTCCGATCTTCAACTTTCTGAGAATTTTTTTCAAATATCTAAAAATCCAAGTGATCCCCATAAATTTTCCCTTTCTCCCAAACCTTATTCATCGTCGATTCTCCTATACTTGGCCATTTTTCAAACACGCAAATCCAGAATATTATTTTCTCCCTATTTAAGAAATTGTTTCTTCTTCTCTCCCATGGGTAGCTTTGCAAGATCTTACCGTCAAAGAACATCTGCATCTCCCGAATTTTCTATTCTTCCGATACGTACCTGAACTCAAAGTAATGTTCCTCATGGGACACCCCGTTCAACCATCGATTTTTGTTTTTTCCCAACGATACCACTTCACGGCCTCAACCTCCCAGCACCTCGCATCACCCTAAGTTGTTCTTCATTTGTACAATTAAAGATCTCCAAGCTCTAGTCTACTCTTATCTCTCGATTTTCTGCTTTTACACCTTCAAATAATGGAAATGGAAGTGATTCATTTTTTTTTCTTGAAACAAAAGCTGCGGCGATGGAACTTGTTGATCCACCTTGTTTTCATCTACAAGCTTCACCTTCTCTAGACTTTTAGGACTTGAGATCCTTTCCTCCCGTTGAAAAGCAGCTAGTGTTGCCTTCATCTCTAGGGAATCGTTCAACAAAAAACCAACTGGAGCTTCTGGTTCTTTAATCAGTGCTTCTTCTAACGTTGCTTCAATCCTGACAGATTCCTACAACGGAGGTGTACCAAACACCTGACGCAAGAGAGCATTTTGTGGATCCATATCCTCCACCTCTTCTAGCTGCTTCGCCAGCCTTTGTAGGGCATTGAAGCTGCTCAACTGCTGGTTTATGGTTGCGAGACTCTCCCTTATGACTGCTAGACCCACTGTGTTACTCTTCTTCTCCTCTGTACCTCTTTGCAACGCCATCGTCTACGTTGTCCGAGAAATCAAAGGCTCTTCATGTACTTTATAAGGTTTTAGATCCCTTAAACTCTTGAAATATAACACTAGATTGATATTATCCAAACCGAAATACAAATTGAGATATTAATTATAAGGAGTATCTCCCCTCCTCCCCTCAAGATCAACCCAAATGTTTGATGCTCTTTTCTCTCCACACTTTTCTCTATTTATATCTTATCTCATAAACCCTAATGGGCCCAAATGCATTGTTAAGCCCGTTGTCCATAATCTTCAGCCCATTTTCCCCTTTACCATTACTCCCGCCTTTGAAATCAACATTGTCCTTAAGGTTGGTGAAGAAAATGAGTTGATGTAGATCTACTAGAGTCTTACAAGCTATTCATGTCTTTGAATTTGAATTTCCAATCTTTAGGATGTTTTCCTTGGTTTCTTTGGTTATGTCCTCTTGGAAGTTCAATGCATCATTGCCCAATGGTTGTTATCCCATCATAACTTCCTTCACAACTACATAGTTCAAGGTTCAATAACTTGCTATGGGTGGGTTGGCTTAGTGAAGCTCCAAAAGTAGAGATCAAAAGAACAAAGAGTGATACATGGTATTCAAATGCCTAACTTTGAAACATCCCCATAACTTTATCAACATTGATGGGAAGGGAGACCATGCTGGCTTCTATTTCTGATGTCTTCTTTCACCAAGCAAGACCCACCTTCAACAACAATTCTCAAAGACTTGTTGATCACTGACATCAGCTTTAAAATGATTTCTCTTACATCTACATGAGATACCAAACTTTGCTTGTCTATCTGAAACATTGTAATCACACTCTTCCATAATGTATTAAGAATGGTCATAAGATTGTCACCATCTCTTAGAGCAAACATACACAATTCACTCATGGCGTTAAGGACCAACGTAATTAGGCTTACCAACTTACACACAATGCTGTTTCCCTCTTCCTCCATCATTCCATTTCCAAATTTCCCATTTCTCTTGGTTCCATTTATGTATTGTTTCGTTGATGGAGAGAACCCTAAGTACCGACAAATGCTAGATTCCATTACCATGTGCACATCCTTAACCATCTCCAAAGAAACTGTTTCAGCTTCCTTGACTATCAATTTTACCTCTGTCAAAATCAGCTGCTATGAAATGAAGTTATGAACTATATCGGCTGAGATCACATCACCCTTGTAACAGTTGCTGTCAATTGTTGATCCAGTCCTTGATTGTAGCAAAGTAACAGCGTCCCCACTATCCTTCATTGTAACTAAAGCATGACCATAAATTTGCATCAATGAAAGAAATATTCTGAAAAGTATAGCATGATTTTCTTCAAATATAAACACATCCCACAAACTGGACAAAAACCATGACCTTGTAAAACCCAACCACTTGCATTCCATGAAAAATCTAAAAGAAGAACTAATATGGGGAATCTCTCTCGACCCAGTTCCTCCAAAACTTGTTGGTCAGGTTTGGACTCAGTCATCGCCTCTACTCTGGGTTTGAATTCAAACAACCAATTCTTTAAAAACGTTTTGTTTCTCCTATATTTCAACTGCTTAATCCTCATGAGCATTCTATCGAACATTAGGCGTGCATTAGTCTTAACATACTCAAAATCACCACAAGATTGAGTTGGGAACAGCATCTTAATAGCAGATGAGAAATCATACATGCTCTCCAATGGTTTAACGCAAATGTTAAAGCTAGATTCCATCTTTGAAATTAGTACCTCAAGTCTTAGATCATCGACAATAAGATGTGATACTTGTTTTGGCTTTTATTCCTTTGCTGAAAAAGATTCGACCATCGTTTTCTGCCTCTTCTCTTGTTCAAGCCTCACCTCCTTCTTTGGAATTTGTGTAGGGATGAACGTCTCTTGATTTTTCGATGTGTTACAAAAAGACGAAATTGTCTTTTCTCAAGTCTTTGACTTATAATGACTGGCATCCTCCCCCATCCTTGCTCACCTCTAACACCGCTTCACTTTTTGGTACGTCATCATCAGTTGTTTGTGCCAGAGATGAATTTTTTTTATCTCATCATCTTCTTCTCTTCGCTGTGCAACCAATTCTTCAAATCTTTTCAACCACTTCTCTCTCGATGTGATACTCTCCTCTATTACTGTGATTTTATCTGATTCAGCTCTTTGTTCTTCTACCTCCTCAAACAGTTTCTGAAAACTGCTTATTTGAGGCATATGTTTCTTCTTCAGAGAAAATTTCTCTAAGAACATACACTCCATCCGAACCCAACTATAATTTTTGTCTCTTTCCCAACGGCACCATTTTAAGATCTTAGCCTCAACACCACAACGCATCGCCGTTAGTTGCCCTATCTCTGAATAGTTTCCGATGTTCAAGCACGGGTCCACCAATAAGCCCCGATTTTCTTGTATATTCGGCGTCAAAGAATATAAGAATAGCCTTCCGCGGAAGCTGATCTACCTTCTTCTCATCTTCAACCTTCCATCCCTTTGCTGGATTTTCTTTTGTTGACATGGTTTCCTTTTGTTGAAAAGAATCCATTGATTCCTTCTTTTCTATGGAATCATTCACCTCCATTATGTCTGTTGGAGCTTCTGATTCTTCTTCAATAGAGTCAAAATCTTGCATCAGAACGTTTCCGAGCATTCTACGCAAAAGAACATATTGTGCTTCGAAACTCTCCTCTTCTTCCAACCGCTTCACCGACCATGCCAGAGCACCGAAGGTGCTTAACTACTGATGGACAACTGTCACACTCTCCTTCAACCCAATGATCTCTTCCATGTCCACCTCCTCCACCGATCTCGACATCACTCACGTCCAAGAATGCGATGGCTCTGATACCACTTTATAAGGTTTTAGATCCTTAAACTCTTGCAATATAACAATAGATTGATATTATCCAAACCAAAATACAAACCGAGATATTAATAATAAGGAGTATCTCCCCTCCGCCCCTTAAGATCAGGGGTTATCGGCTAAAAAGGACCCGTACAATTTTCTGGTGAGACGATTAATACATTTGCACAATCTCCAGCCGTAATATACATACACATATGACTTTTTTTCAAATAAGTACATTACTGTCTAAAACGTTAACTAAAACACTAATAAATATGAGTCATCATTAAAAACTAAAATCGTCTACGTGACATTTATTTATTTGTTTTAAATGCTATTTCAGATTTATTAATGTTTTAGTTAACATTTTAGACGGTGATGTACTTATTTAAAAAATGAGTCATATGTGTTGGGATATTATGGTTATATATTGTGCAAATATATTAATCGTTTCATCTGGCAATTGTGCAGGTTATTTTTAGCCTCTATCCCTAAGATCAACCCAAATGTTTGCTCCCCTTTTCTCTCTACACTCTTCTCTATTTATATCTCATCTCATAAACTCTAATGAGCCCAAATGCATTGTTAAGCCCGTTGTCCATAATCTTCGGCCCATTTTCCCCTTTATCACATCTCTAATCCTTCATCTACCTAATACATGGAAAAAGACCCTAAACTACTACTCACACATAGCAAGCATAGAAAACATGGACAAAATGGTGAATAGATTCATAAACGAAGATAGATGAAAGGAAAACCTTATAATTATCCAAGATCCAACACCAAATCTCTCTAAATAAGTCTCCAAAAGTTTGGAGAAGTGGAGATATGAAAATAAATGGTTAAGGGGAATATTTATAGTGTCACAAATAAATATCCTTAGGTTTGGCCTTTAAGGCTCGTCAATAATAAAAATGATAAATAGATTATTGATGTAGGTTCGATTATAATTTGGCAAGTTCAGTTTTCTCTTCGTTTATAACATTTTAAGTTTAACTTTTAATTAAAAGATAGAAAACTATGTAATATATTTTTATATATAAGTTCGGATCCAAAACCCATAGTTTCTTTTGGTTAAAAAATGAAAATAGGTTAGACTCGTATCAACTATATCAAAAGCTCGAGTAAAAATAAAGAAAGATGTTTGTAAAATCATATAACAATTTTTGTCTGTTCCTAATTTCATAAATTAAAGACCCTACTTGTAAATAATAAAAAGAAAATTTTGTCGATGTGCCTTGGACACTCACACCTCTTGGCTCTTGCTCGTCATAATAAGCTGGTTTTGAAATAAATTCTCCTTTATTTATTTAATATATGAATAATCTTCTTCGAAAAAGCTAAACTCTAAATGATGAATTATTATACTTTATATATGTATAGAAAGTCACTTTTAGATATATGCCGTCTCAAATTTTGAGATGGTTCATGTTCAATTTTTTATTTAATGGTTTTTTACTAAGGTGAACTAATAATTTTTTTTACAAAAACTTGGAAGTAATTTACATATATATATATATATATATATATTTATGTACGAGGAAGCATCGGAGGTAGGTCTATATATATATACGAGGAAGCATTCAGAGGTAGGGCTCGGCAGCGGAGCCTCCACCGCTTGTTAAACCGCCGATAACGTTATCATCACCACCAAAACCGTCACGAAAAGCTTCATCTTCATTGCCTCCACGAAGATGAAATGAAATAAAGAAATGAAAAACAAAAGGTTTCGGTGATTCTGTATTGTTGTGGTGTTTGATTTTGATGTGTGAATTATGAATTACATTTGTTAGTTCATGTCCCTTTTAAACCGACGCATTCATTGATTAATTTAATTTTAATGTTGTCAATACTTAATTATATATCCATCATTGAATTTAATTAATCTCAACGAAGTTATCTAAAAATGTGTTGTGTTGTCCTATGGAATTGATTTATGACACGTAAAGATTTTAGTTCAACAACTTTGTGTTGAGGACTAGCTCAACAATATCAGAGGCCCCAGACAAAAGTAAAATCTCTTTAATATTACACTAAGAAATTTTTTAATGGATCTTTAATATCATATTTTATTGGTCCTATTTATAAAAAAAATTCTTTTGACAGTGGACTCTCCATAGTAGCACATCTCATCTCTCCTTTTAAGACGGACATGTTTGTATTTAAATAGTTGATAATAAGGAATAAATAGTCGAAGGGCGTAATCCGAACTATTCTTGAATTTTATAATAATGACGGAAAATTAGCATAATATTATACTGTCATAGTATGTAACAATCGAAATATAATTGATATATTTTTTAAAGATTAAGAAAAAGATGTTCATTTTCTAAGATTCGACAGTAAAATCACATTTAAAATAGAAAACCCGAAGAGAATTCGGAATCCTTAAGGAAAATCACATATTCTTCCATGAAAAGGTCGTAGACTGTCCATGAATATCGCCGCAAGCGGTAACATGACATTTAACGTTGATTCTTATAGAGAAGAAGAAGATTTTAACATTGATTCTTATTGTGATTTTTTTTTTAAATACGGATTAATTAAGAAATAGTAAATACATAAATAAAATCTCGTTTATTTCTATGTAACCTTCCTACTAAAATAAAAGGTAAGTTTTTGTAATCATTAATATTTGTTTGTTGGTTATTTATATTAATGTGTTTTAATTACTCCTTAATTTATCATGTTATAGGACGATTACTATTATTTTATCTTAATGTGTAAAGAGACTTAGGGAGATCAAAATAAGCTATCTATTTTATCTAATCAAATATTATAATTTAGTAAATTTTGTAGCACACCAAAAATATTTTACTATATATATATTTTATCAAAGAATTATTACTATATATTATAAGGAAAAATTAACTTATAAAATCTATCTAGCATATCAACCCATGGCTTCTATTGTAATTAAAAATTAAATAAAGGTATATTATTTTTATACAATACTAAAAATAGAATAAATACCACAAATTTAACAATTACAATAAAGAAGATACAAATTATTTACTGAATATTGATTTTTTTTGTTTTTGGTAAAAGTTCAACTAATTATTGTTAATGATAACAATATACATTTTAAAACAATGTAATTTATTGTAATAATTTAAAAATCGAAATTATTTTTCTAGATTGTTTTTTTTTTAAATATATGTAATTTAAATTGACGAAATCAAGAGCATATTTTCATTTTAAAAATAATTGAATATAATCATGTTTAGAAAACAACACAAATAAATACGATTATCTGTATGTGTATATATAATGTAAGGGAAGATGAGATTATTGTCTCTGTCTTAGAATTTATAGAGAGTAACGAAAATAATACCAAAAAAAAGGAAAAATTAAAAAATTATGAGAAGGTTATTACTAAGAGATTAATGTCGGTGAATTTTTAGAGATGAGGAAGTGGGGAAAGTGGGTGGCGGAGATTAGAGAGCCTAATAAACGGTGAAGGTTCTGGCTTGGTTCTTACTTGGTTCTTACTCTACTCCTGAAGCGTCGGCGCGTGCTTACGACACGGCGGTGTTCTATCTTCGAGCTTTTAGCCGGTGTCCATAACTCAATTGTGAATCTATGCTGGATGTTCATTCCCACGATTTCCACATTTCATATGTTCAGTTGTCCAGTCCTGAACGTGAGGGGCGTATCAAATATTCCACATCAGAAAGTTTCGACACTTTTTAAGTGATATCTAATGGATAATGACCACTCCTGTAACACCCGCCTCCCGCATCTCCTGAGATAGCAGCGTGTTAACCGTCTTACTAGGCCTTTGAGCACTTACAAAAACATCTCATTGAGTTATCGGTCTCTCGCGCTAAACCTTAAACACATATGCATATCTGAAAAGGGGAAAAGAGGGATGAGTAACAAGTTACCCAGTGAGGAGATCCCAAATTTATACCGTTATACAAATATTACTCAAACATCCCGAATTAGACATAACCATCATATATTTATATCATAGACTTTTATAATTATTATGATATAACCTCGTCTACGACGAACTTCCGAAAAGATAATGGATTCGACCATTACCCCTGATCTTTGAATCTAGGTTCGACCATAACCTCTGATCTTTGAACCTACCAACTGAAATCACATGACTCGACC
>OVAW01000512.1:0-14219 GCA_900406365.1 Heliophila coronopifolia | reverse complement strand
TGAACTGTTGTATTATTATTTATTGTTATAATTTGAGTTTGTGTTTTTATTTTTTTTTATTCTCGTTGAAACAATGTTATCACTCTTTAAGTGTTTGATATTTATGAATGTACAGAGCTATTTTACTGTTTTGACTTGTCAAAAACAACTCCTGAATAATGGAAATATGTTTTAGAGAAACAAAAAAAAAATTCAAGTTAGTTTCCAGCTCTTACTGACCTTGAACTCATCCTTATCGTCCGCAGCTAATGCTTTACACTTGATCAGATCTTCGATGAATTCCTGATATTAACAGACTGAGGTGATGAGATCATTATCTGACACCTTACAAAGTCATTCAATTATTAAAAAGTCAGATACCTCTAGATTCTGCATCTTCGAGTCATATTCACATACAACCTGCACATTTGAATAGAAAATTACAACTAGTGGCATTCACACAACCTATGTTTGGAAAAACAGCTTACTTGTGGTTCAGAAGGGAGCTCTATTTGTACCACACTGCTCCGCTCCTTGAATGGGTTGTCGAGATCTGCGTATAAAAACTGTAATATTTAGAAAAAAAAGCAGAGAATTATAAAGCTGACAAGGAAGGCAATTGTTGAATTTTTAACACGATCATTGTTCATTCTTTTGAGAGCAGCTCTGCAAAAGAATATACAATTCCACATGTGATTTACATTGACAGAAAACAACAACACACCACATGTTTATTTTACCTTCTCTGTGTACAACCCATGACAAAAATTTGAAAGTTGGATGTTTCAAGGTTTGAAAGCAGTGGGTAATTAGTATCTTCCAAATTAATAGCAGCACATAAACATACCTTTTGTCAAGTGGGACGACTCAAGGAGAATATGTGCTACTATTAATTAGTAGCTTCCAAATTTCATATGTATTTTTTTCACGAAATAGATGGAATATTGATTGCTGACGTGTTATTTATCTATTAGGCCCATAAATTAATACAGAAATAACAATCAAACTAAATTTTATTATCCATATCAACTAAAGCTTAGTAAGCATACATTTGCATCATTTATTAATTATTCTATGTATACGTAAAAGTTTAATATGAACTCTGATTGACTTGGCCTCCACTTCCTGAACTTGGAGTTGGCTTGGGCTTAGGCTTAGGCTTGGGATTACTTTTCGGCAACCGTCTCTCTTCGATTTCAACCGTCGTTTCATCTTCTTCCTCGCTATGAGATGACAAAACAGAACCAGAAGAAGATGATGAAGAACTTTCGAGACTGGAACTCTTCAATAGAGGACTCGTTACAGAAGAACGATCAAAGATCATAAATGGGATCCATTGAGAATTGTCTGCTTCGACATTTATGGGATTCTCCATTGTTGAATTCTGTTATATATACTTTTGAGAGAGAGTAGTTAGGTACTTTGGTTGATGATGGAAGTTAGTAAAGGTAGATGAGACTCCTTTTAAAGGGATAATCACATGGTTGTTGGTCAACTATTTTTTGTTGACTGGGTCTATAATAAAGTGTTTTGGAATTGGTCCGAGATGCATATTTGACTTATATATATATTATTATTTGCAGACAAAAAAANATATTTTTTTTTTTGGAAAAAAAAAAAAAAAAAAAAAATATATATTATTATTTTTTGCATATTTGACGTATTTTATGGTAAATAAAATACAATTTTTGACTTTATTTTACGCGTTCAAAAATATCCCCAAAAAACTAGTGAGAGTAGCAGTTTTTGGTATTGGTCAAAAGTCAATTAACGCTCTTTCTTTGGTTTTCTTTGAATTGAAAACCGAAGCTTCATAGTTGAATTAGTAATAAAAAAGAATGATCTTTGATTACCCAGAGTCCTCAGCTCACGTGGTAAATGGTTCACAGCTGTGAAATCTGCCACCCGGGTTCGAAGCTCGGGGGAGGCGTATATTTAAAATTGGTTAAAGGGGCTAGCGCCGAAGTCTCGTGGCCCAGGGGAAGGGTTTGGGTTTCGGCCCGGATCACCCTCTGATAACAAAAAAAAATGAATGATCTTTGATTATTCAAATAGATGCCAACGCTTTAGTTTTTCTGTGTAGCTTTAAATTTTAATAAAATATTCTAAATGTATGATTTAAGTATTAACATTGAATTTTGTTAATCATGCTCAATGTGTACATTATTTTTTTTTATTCTGCAATAATTTTTAATTATTTTAATAAACAATATAATCAAAAGTAACTGTGGATTCAATATTTTCGTTTGAAAATATAATAAAATCAGCGGTGGCACTGTTTGTAAATAAAATAAAAAGTTAACAATCTTTTATTTGGATTATAGTGTTAACGGTGTAACCTAACGAGGCTGAGAGCAGCAATGAATACTAGAGACCTCAGTGGTAAAATGTTGAATATTGATTTTTGAGGGTGTAATTTATTCGTAATTTTAAGGGAGATGTTTAAAGTGTTGAGTGTGATTCAAGTTTGAAATTGAGATGTTTCTCGACTGGTTAGTGTACGTATTGATTAAAACCGGTTAGGAGATATGTTTAAAGAAACATTTTTTTTGGTCTCCAAATTTTTGTAAAAAACTTTGACTGAATTTTTTAAATATTAATTTTTGGCCTCAAATTTTTAAATAACAAAAATATATATACATAGGAAAAAAAAAATTGTCTCGGCCCCTACAATCTCAAGACCGAACCTAGCCTTGTGTTCAAACATAATTTAGGATAAGCTTAAAAGACATAAGATGACAACAAATAAGGTAATGCGTAAAGCTAGTAGATTTTGGACGTAAAACGTAGAAAACATTTGTATAAACAACAGAAGATTACTAAAGCAATGATGAGGTAATGCTGAAATCTTTGATTTTCGGTTGATATTTGTTGGATTTCTGACACGAGCTCTTCGACTTCGGTCCTTAGGTTAAGGAGATATTGTCTTTCTTCGGCTTCGGTTTTCAGGTCCGCCATCATCTTGTCCAGACGTTTACTGATCTTTTTCTGAATGGATTTGGTTCTACATTACGCAGATTATCTTCTAAAAGTTGATTTGGTTCCTCGTGGATCATTCTATCAGAAATTTCGTCTCATCCAGTTTTATAGTTTATGGCTACGGGGAGAATGTCTTAAATATTTAACTATATTTCTAGAATAACGGGTCTGGCCTATTAACGTGGAAGTGAATTATGCAATAAGTCTTACTTTTTTTTTTCTTACAGTATATTATTATTTTTGTTTTAACTTGTCTTTCAAGAATATACTGGAGGAATTTATATAGATGACGATAGTATAAGAAAAACCATAATTAATGATTCATCTACTGCTTATTAAGGTCATTAGACGATTAGTTTTATTATCAAATACTTTTAAAATTGATTTGATTGTTAATTAAAAAAACAAAAAATAAAAATTTATTACTTATTAAATCAACAAATTTAATACAAAATTTTAACATCCAAAAAATATTTTTTTTTCTAATGGAAATTATTTAATACAAAATTTTACCAATTTTGTTCTTAAAAAAAAAGTATTTTCCGCAACTATTAAACAGATCTGTAATAAATTTAGTAACTAGTTTAGACCACAGCAACTAAAATATACTAATGCTTTAAT
This sequence comes from Heliophila coronopifolia, assembly GCA_900406365.1. Classification (NCBI taxonomy): domain Eukaryota; kingdom Viridiplantae; phylum Streptophyta; class Magnoliopsida; order Brassicales; family Brassicaceae; genus Heliophila; species Heliophila coronopifolia. The sequence goes on along the minus strand of OVAW01000512.1, from coordinate 10,640 downwards.
AGAATTCCTTTTTACTAAAAACGGCTAAAAGTGAAAAAATACAACTTATGTCATTGAATATGCATTAAAAAATCACTAGTATTAAATGGTAAAAAAAATTAATGCTGAACTAATTACCAAACAAACTTTTCAAAACAAGATTATCTTTAATCTCATTACCAAATACATATATAAATAATTTAATAATAATAATAATAATAATAATAATAATAATAATAATAATAATAATAATAATAATAATAATAATAATAATAATAATAATAATAATAATAATAATAGATAAATAGAAAATAGTTAATGGTGAAAAAAAAATAGAAAATAGTCATGAATTATGTTGTCGTGGTCTAATGGTACCACCTTTGTTGCTTTGACACCACGTTAAGGATTCGAATTCCAATTGTCTCCGATGAGAGAAACTAAATAAAACCACTTGTGTTGTGGTAAAAAAAAAAATATGGATTATGTTTTGCCGAAAAGACACGAGTACATGTTTACAAAAATAAAACAAAATAAACATGACTAATCAATATTAAATGAGTAATAATTCTGATAAGTTGAATATTTTATTTTATGTTTCTAGACATATATTTGTAAACTATAATTTTTATGTTTATTAAACTTTTACTATATCAATTAATATCCAAATTTACTATAAAATTGTTTTTGTTATTTTACAAATTAAAATTTATTTAACTAAATATAATAACATAAACATATTGATATGATTGTTGAACATTTTATTCAAAAATTAACAGTATTTTATATTTTAATTAAATAATAGTTAAGGTAGTTATAATAGAATATGTTGTAGATAATTATGAATTATTTTTTTGATAACTTAAAAAGTATATCTAATTCATCAATAGTACAATATTCATAATTTACAAATAAAAATTAGAAGTTTATTTTAATATATATATATTTGTAATTTATCAAAACAAAGACATCTAGTTCGAGTAATATGATTTATTATAAGAAAGCTCGTTTTTTTCTAATCCAATCCGTCACTCTTTATGGGTCCCATACTAAATCTTATCTGACTCTATCATTCCAAATTAAGACGTTTACTTTATAAATTCCGGAGTAAGATCTACAATAAATATCACTCAAGCCGCTGGCGAAAGTCTTCAAACTTCAGAGATAATGAGCGACGACGAGGCTTCGGCTTCTTCATCTTCTGCCGATGAAACAAGTCAAGGCAGCGAAAGAACAACGAATGAGATTGTCTGCCCGCACGAAGAGAATCGACAACTCTTTCGTTTCTATAGAAGAATAGCAATGTCCATGAACACAATCGAACGGTGTTTAGAGCGAGCAAACGACCTAAAGAGCATGGAGAATGATCTTCGAAGGAGGACGCTACTGTTGAAAGAGCAAGCACGAGAATACGACCTAAAGAGGATGGAGATAAGGTTGAAAGAAAGAGAGTTAGCACTCAAAACCGAACTACAAAACACAAGAATCAAGAGCTGGCTTCTTTTATTTGTCTTCGTCATGTTAGCTTCTTTGTTATACAAAAAATGTATGAATTATTTGATACATATTTTTATTTAAAATTGATTTACTATCAATAGTTAACTCATCCAAACTATTTTACATTTCTCATATACAGATATACTGATGATATCTTTCTGTTGTGTCTGGTTTTAATATTTTTTAGTTATTTGTTTTACAATATTTGTATTTAGTTTTATTATTGTTTCTTATAGTATTCATTTATTATTATTTATTTTGCATATGCAAGTTTATTTTTTTAATAAAAAATAGATTTTTAAAATCTCTTTTGTTGGAGATTTAATTCCTGTTATTATTATTATTATTATTATTATTATTATTATTATTATTATTATTATTATTATTATTATTATTATTATTATTATTATTATTATTATTATTATTTTGCATTTTGATTTTTTTTTATCATAAAAGTACGTTGTGTATGTGATACTTCGTTGCGCACATTGTTATTTTTGTCATATATGTCGATTATATTTTTCTTAGTACTAATTATTTGTTGTAATTATTCTCTTTTTTCAATCGTATTTTATCATATAATAATTTAAAAATATTAAAATGTTTTAATTTATAACTATTCTATATTTAGTTTTTAATAATTCTCAATAATGTTTTTAAACTATTTGGTAATATATGCTTACATTAAATGTCATATATGTTGATATAGCAAATTGCTATCAATTTAATATGTACCACAACATATACAAATAATATTTATTAAAAAGATCTATATATTTTCTACTGTAATATTTGTATGGTCTTTATTTATATAACAAAATAAAATAGTATAATTATAAAATTATTTTACTAAATTACATATTAAAAAAAAATATTTAGTTAAAAAGATTGCGCTTTAATATATAGTAGATACTAGAATGCTTTTTTTTTAAAAAAAATCTTCTACCACTAAATTGCTACATAATTAAAAAAAGCGTGTTAGTAAGTTATTTAATCAATTCAGAAACAACTTTCAATCATATCTGTTTTTTAGATTCTTGTCTCAAAGAGTCTTTTGTACTCCTGTGAATCCCGAAACATTTGAGAAATGCAGTTCCAGCTAGCTGAAATAAATTACAAGGATGATGACTTGAAGATTCTTCTCCCTCTCTTCTTGTTGTAGCTTCCCGTTTTATCTGTTATAAACAAAAAAAAACACATGCAAAAGATGAATCTAAGAAGTGATTAAACCAATAGGATCAACACCAATGTGGCAACTAAAACGTCTAATAATAGTGTAAAGAAGCCAATATAGGAAGATAATTGCTGAAGTAGAAGACACAATTAGGAGATAATTGTTACTTTAAGCTAATATTAGACATTTCTTACGAAACCTAAGCAAGTAAATCTTCAACGCAAAGGAAAAAAAAAACATCCTTTGTTCATTACATACCAACAAAACAGGGAAAGGGACAGTTCAAGAATCAACAAGTTTTAAACATCGATTGAGACATCATAGCTCATACAAACTTGAAATTAATACACACACAAAAAAAAAACATAATTGCTTAAATAGTTTTTGTGCCAAACTAATAATGGAACTAATTAGTCACAGATGTATGATCCAAAAACCAATATTTAGAAGTCCATTTTTCCAGCTAACTTTAGGTGGCATTTTTATAAGTCAACGGCAAGCAGGTACGACTTAAATTGTGACTCGACGACATAAAGACAGAAAGAGAGAAACATAGTTTAATTACCTGAATAGAGTGACCTTGACTTGAACTGACAGAAAACTCTAACCCGTGGTGGATGATCGGAATCGGATCTCCAGAAAAATATCGTCTAGAAAGAGATGAGCCAGAGGAAATAGGAACAGAATCAGCAGAAGAACAACTGTTATCTTCGGATAATAATCCGAAGACAACAAAAAGGAATAAGAGAAGGAAGAAGACAAATATTTGGATCCATATAAGCCATTGAATATTATTGTAGCTATCTACCATCAGAAACTCTTTCCCAAAATCCACCATTTCTCGAGAAAGACAAGAAATTTTCAGTAAACGAGCGAGGAAGAAGAAGAAGAAGATCAAGAGAAAGGCGATGAGAGGTTTGGTGAGGGGACAAGATAAAGATAAAGGGACAAAGCTATATAATTATTTTTTTTCTGAAGTTTTGAAGGTCACCGCCAGAAAATAACGGCAAAAACTTGGTAACCCCACATGTAACACGTTATATTTGTTATAAATATGTGAAATATGCCAATTTTAAAATTAATATTTCCTAGTTTTAGGTCTAACACAGCTTATCTACTATATTTTTTGCTATTGATTCATTAATCCTTTAATTTTCATATATATATGGAATGGACATGAGCAGTAGTTTTTTTTTTTTTTTTAACTATATGAGTAGTAGTTAGCTTTATAAATTCAGTATCCAGACTTAATGACAATTTTTTTTTTTTTTTGTAAGAAATTTTATTTGCATATTTCTATAAAAATAATATTAAGAGTTGAGATTTAAAACATATATATATGTGTGTATATAAAAAATTAAATACAAGGTAAATATATTTTTTGAAAAAGTATAAAAAAAGAATAATAAAGCAAGATTGAAGAAAAAAAGAAGAATAACAAAGCATATACAGCAAAAGGTGGAATTGGACTAATTGGGTCATAAGATGAGCCATGGGCCCCAGCATCAAGGAGATATTAAAAAAAATTAATGTTGACAGTGGGATTTGAACCCACGCCCTTTCGGACCAGAACCTTAATCTGGCGCCTTAGACCAACTCGGCCATATCAACTTTGTTGTGCACGAATCTAAATTTGCCATAATCAAAAGAAATAAAAACTCCAAAATTGAAAGCAAAGTCAAAAATGTGAAAAGCTGAGAAAGAAGCGAGGAAGAAACAGAAGATGCAAGCTTTTCAATAAGCTAATCAGAAATCAAAGGTTATCAAGAATTCCAAGAGATGGAACTGAAACTAGTCAAATTTATATACATCTCTATTGTGGAATGTATATTATTATAGTTGACTTTAATTCAGAACCCAAATCAACTAAAATAATACTTCAAGTGAACCGGGTTATTTTGTAGCCCTAACCGGACTCTATAAATATTCTACTTATTGATTCCAAACTAAACCTAGATAGGGCAGAACTGTGAATTCGGAAACATTGATTCCAGAGTCCAACAAAAACCCAAAGTTTTCAAATTTGGTATTGGAGAACTGTGACCATGGTCGGAATTCTTCTAGGCTTGCCTGGGCAATGGGCAGAAAACGAACTTGAGACTTCTGATCACTACACCACGAAAATCGGCGGTCTTCCGGTAAATCCTTCATCTTCTCTTTCTCAGAAATTTCAGTTTTTTTTTTTTTTTCCTTTCTGGGTTTTTGATCGTAGTTGGCTTTTAGGATTGGCCGCCATTACCTGTTGATGCTCTGAGACCAGAACTACTCAATTGTTGTTCTTGTGGAACTAAACTTTCTCTCGTAGCTCAGGTTTGGATTCAAAAATCTCTCTTTTCGTTTTTAAATGTTCAGTAACCTGAAAATCTGAAGAATTTGGATTGTATATTTTTAAATTACGTTTTACTTCTCTGCAATTAGGTGTATGCACCAATTTCATCTAAAAATATGGACATTGAAGAGCGTACACTCTATATATTTGGTTGCTTGATGCCTAAATGTGGAACCTCTGAACAAAGGTTTTGTCTTTTCTCCTTATAATAATTCTCTGATTATGTTAGAATGATCAAGGTCTGAATGTTGTTCCTTAATGTTTCAGCTGGAGAGCTTTTAGCGTTCAGAAAGCTATTAAAGAGAAAGAATCAAGCGGATTACCAGATTTTTCTGTTGCCTCGCCTCTAAATACGGCTTCTAAAACTCATTGGTTAGACGGCTTAGATGAANTCTAAATACGGCTTCTAAAACTCATTGGTTAGACGGCTTAGACGGTGATGACGAAGATGATGATGAAGATTTTGATTTGGAGAGTTTAGCTAAAGCTTTAGCAGAAGCTGCTACTACTGTTGCTTCCAATTCTAAGAAACAGAAAAGCAAACCAAGTGGCAATGCTAGTTCAGGGACTAAAGCTAAGCCTTCACCTTTAAAGTCTGAAACAACAGTTACAGAAAAAGTTAAAGTTGAGACTGGTACTGTGGTTCCATGCTTCTACATTTATACAAAGGAAGAGATCACTTCAAAAGAAATCGACCGTTTCTCCAAGAATTATGCGTCCATGTCCATTAAGGATGGAGAAATCAACAAAAATGACGAGAGTGAAACCGAAGAAGCATGGGAGGTTGAGAAATATGAATATGACAGAGCCTTGAATGCAGATAGGACTTACCTTAAGTTCAAAAAACGGCTAGATGCAAACCCGGAACAATGTTTCAGGTAATTGTAGTTCACTCATATCTAAGCTTATCCAATTTTTAAGATCTTCCTGAACAGTTGGTACATTGGTCATGGTCAGGTACTCATATGGCGGTAAGCCGATACTGGGTACTGAAGATCTGAAATCTCCCTCTAAATGTGGGCATTGCGAGTCTCCAATGCTATTCGAGATGCAACTCATGCCTCCATTAATATATTTTCTACATGAAGCTGTTGTTGATAAAGAGCTTAAGCAATCGTTGGATAACTGGGATTGGATGACACTTATTCTCTACACTTGTTCCAAGGTATGATTTTCACAGGATGAGTTAAGTAAATTTTCAAGACCATATCTTCTTCTTTTTTATTTGGAGCTTAAGTTTTACTCTTTGTAGAACTGTAAAAATATGATGAATGGCGATTGGGTTGTTGCTGAAGAGTGTGTTGCAGTACAGTATGAGAAACCGATGAATCTTGATCGTGCTAGCTTCTTTAAATGAAGATTTTGATCAAGAAGTAAAGAAAAATGCGCCATGGAAACATCTTCATCAACTGTTTAAAGAACAAAGGTTCCCAAGAAGAGGAGCTGCTCAAAATCTTCTCTTTTTATCTATTTATATGCCAGTCAGACCAAATGTTTCTTTTTGTAATATGATTAGTCTTTATGCAATGTTTAGTTAATGAAAAAGACAGAGCCTTAAGCAAAAAAATCATTGAAGAGTCGGCAAAAGTTGCAGGAGCCAATCGTAGTTTTCAGACGCTTTAACACAAAAAAAGACTTTTGAGTTCAAAACATTTTAAGAAGAGCGAGAAGTAGAAGAGAGCTTAAGACACTCACTTTGACATCTTCTAAGACAAATATCATTCCAGTTAGCAACTTGATGCTCGTTGACACAGACGGTTCGAGCACAAGCATCAGAGCAAGCGTCAAGCTCAGAAACACCACAGACAGTAACACAAGTGTCGGGAATTGGATCTTTAGAGAAAGCTCCGACTTTTTTCAACATTCTTTTGGAAGTGCAAACTCTTTCACAGACAAAGATTTCATCAGAGCTTTTCTCTCTTCCTCTAGCACTTTTGATCCTCTCTTCATCACTACGTCTCTTCTGTATTCTTAAAGCTTGACCTGCAATTAGTGCAGGGACTGCTGCTCCTATCAGTGACCACCACACTTCCACCATCTTCCACTTAAAAGACTACTGCTTTAAGAACACAAGTAAAGGAAAAGATTTAAGAACACAATTAAAAATCCAACCTTTCGTTTATGAACAATTTCGAAACATAAATGGGAATTAAGCAAAATCGAAATTGAAATCGAAATCAACACACAGAATGTAGAAAGAGCAAATGGTACTTCAAAATCTCACAATTCCAGGGTTTAGGGGTTTTGCAGGAGGAGAAAGAGAGAAGAAATTAGGGACAGTTCAGCTGATTGAAGCAACCCAGAAGCCAAAGGGATTCAGAAAGGAGAAGATTCCATGGAAAATGGAAATTCTAGGGCACAGAGTCACATACCTTCGTTGCCTTCTCTCGGTTCTATGAAGCAGTCGTTACTCTGTTGCTCTATCTCCGTTAAAATCTACGGAATCTCAAATTAATAATAATAAAAAAATAAATTAACCATCCCATTGTTTTAAACCGGACTTCGGGGGAGGGGAAAATTAAAAACCGGACTTGTATACAATCCAAAAAAAAACACATTTTGTAAACAATCAATAACCATATACATTAAAACTTTACATTGATATTGATATCCTAGATAATTACAATTTTATAGTTTCATAAACATATACATTAATTATCATAACAATTATAAGCAAACTATCTACAAAATTACACAAGATAAATATATTTGAGATAATGTTGATATGTAGATCATAACTTATAATTCAAGTAGGAGGAGATATTTGGAAAGATTGAAGAAGAGAGTTTTGGTTCCACATATCATGATGATCATAACTTATGTCATTGTAATAAACATGTGATGGACTCTGATGGTTATGAATTCCTTCATAAGTTGTTATCACATAAGCTTCATCTTCACCATCTCTCTCTACTCTCTTCTTCACTTTGCACCCTTCACTTGAGCATTTGTAGTAATTCCTATTTATTCACAATCATTCATTACTAAGTATAAATATATAATTAACTCACCAATAAACTATATATAACTGATCTAGATCAAAATAATTTACCCCTAATCAATTAAAAAAAAATTATGTATTTATATAAACAAATCACACACATGGATGCATATGGGATATGCACTTTAACCCAAGTGGGTTGGTATGTAATACGGAACCATTAAGCAATATTCATATTATTCTATAACATTAGAAATGATCAAGCAATAATATGTTAATTTTAAAACAAATAATTAAGATATTAATCAACAATCAATTAAATGAATTGAATAAATATTAAACATTNATATTATTCTATAACATTAGAAATGATCAAGCAATAATATGTTAATTTTAAAACAAATAATCAAGATATTAATCAACAATCAATTAAATGAATTGAATAATTAAACATANATGTTAATTTTAAAACAAATAATTAAGATATTAATCAACAATCAATTAAATGAATTGAATAAATATTAAACATTTAAATTTAAATGATTAATTACCTCTTGTTAGTGTTGTTCTTGACAGTTTTCTTGCCATACTTCCTCCATTTATAACCATCATCCATCACATCAATCTCCGATCTCGTTCTAAATGCAACTTTATGACTTATCTCCTTCGTCTCACCTTCTTTACTTCCCCTAATTTAATATAAATATAGAATTAATAAAGTTTGNACCATCATCCATCACATCAATCTCCGATCTCGTTCTAAATGCTACTTTATGACTTATCTGCTTCGTCTCACCTTCTTTACTTCCCCTAATTTAATATAAATATAGAATTAATAAAGTTTGGTTATTTTAGAATCAATCCAAACCAATATAATTAAAAACTCACGTTGATTCCTTTTTACTCAAACTCGTTATTCCGCTGCTAGATCCACCGGTAAATGTCTCCGACGAAAAGATGCTTGTCGGAGATAAAGTTTCCTCCTCGATTAATAATCCATTATTGGCAGCTCCTTCATCAAACATCAAACTGGAGAAATCAAAGTTATCCATAAAGAGATTAGTAAAGTTTTCATCGGAGATGAACATATTGAGATTAGGGTTTTGAGCGATATTCATTTTGTTTTTATTGCAAAACACTAGAGAGAGACCAAAGGATCTAATAACTATAGTAGAGGAAGTGAAGGAGGGGGGGAGACAAAGAGTTAATTGGTCTTTCTTTTATATATTATAATGTACGGAATTTTTATTAAAAATTTGTAAAGAAATATAATTAAGGGATAAGATTATTTGTTGATAAAAAAAAAAGATAGTATATAGATTATTAAACATTTACTACTACAAGAAGCAATTTCAGGGTAAATACTAGGAAGATGCTTCGAAGCCACGTGTGAAGAAAACATGATGATGTCATTATGGATGACGTATGGAGTGACGATAGGTTGTCTAAAAGCGAGCTTTCACTTTAAGTATTCAGTTTTGCTTCTAGAGGATATTATCGTCTGCGTTAAACTCCACATTAATGTTGTATATAATACTCCCTCCGTATTTTTTTTAAATGTCGTTTAAGGTTTTTGCACAACAATTAAGGAAAAAAATTTAGACCATTTTAACCCTACTAAATCATAATCATTAGCTCTATTATTCCAATTTTTTAGATGTATTTTATTGATTTTCTCAAAAAAACATAATCATTACATCAATAATGAAAGGGTAAAATTGTAAAAAATGTCATCTTTTGGCTAGAATGACACTTATTTATTTACAAATTGCATCTTCTAAAATGACATTTAAAAAAATACGGAGGGAGTATACTTTACTATTAATACTAATGATCTGTAACGTCACGTTTTTGGATTTTGGTTTTTAAATCAACGGCTGAGTTTTTTGTACTTTATAGACCAAGACAATAAGATTCGACTTATTGAATTCTAAAAAAATGTTAGTGTTTTACTTTTTTTAAAGATACCTTTTAACTTGACCGATTTGCTTGGTCTAACTTAAGTAAATTGTTTATCCAATCTCATCTATTTATGCATATCAATATGTGGAATCAGTGTTTTAATGTGAAAAACATACATATATTTGACTAATCGGATAATTTCCTCAGTCTCAAACCACTAATTTGTTTTTCAAAATCATAAGAATAAATATTTACTCAATAGTCTAATTTTAATAGGAAGCCTAAATCTAATTACGAAATTAGATTCTTATCGTCGACTAGACGACAACAAATTATATGTACATTTTTACATCATTACACCCACTGGGAATTCTATTCCTAAGTCAACTTCAACGTTGTCTTAAAGGTAAGACGAAATTTCCTGGTGACAATGTAATTTTTTTTTTATAACCACAATAAGTTTTAAAAAAAAAACGAATAAACGGCAGAGAACTCGCTTTGTATTTATGTAGGAGTATTAAATAAAGAAGTTACGCTGTTATTGAGCATTCACAAAACAATAATAAATACTTATGTATTAAATAAAGAAATTGTTTTTTTTTTCTTAGCTTGAAGTTTTATGTAAATATGTTTGTAAACATGTGTATAACTCATATATATTGTTAAAGTCAGAAAAGAAAAATCTAAAAATATGAATTTATAGAACATCTGTATTTTAAAATAGCATTTAGTACACTCACGGTTGTGATTTAATTTAAAATTCAAATGAAAAAAAAAAAATAACTCTATAATATGATTTGATTAAACGAAACAACAGATAA
>OVAW01000511.1:0-14235 GCA_900406365.1 Heliophila coronopifolia | reverse complement strand
CAAACAAATAGATTTATTTCGCATTTTTCAAACATGTGTATGTTTTCCGCATCGCGGAGCCAACTTTGCATTTTAATGCCCCATTTCTCAGTAAACATGTGTTGGCTTTAGAAGAATTATAATTTTTTAGTCTTTATAGTAACTAATATTAAAACAATTACGTTTATAAATTCTAACGTAGACATATCTATTTTACATGTATATTATAAATATGATATTAATTTGAAATTGTAAATATTTGATTTTTTTTTTTGAACTTTGAAGTTTTTGATTTATAGCATGTTAAATCTATCACAATTAAAGAGTATTTTCTTTTAAGGATGACTCGAATATCTGACTTCAAGGTTTTGGTAAGGGTATTTGATGTTTAGTTTAAAGGAAATATGCAATATATAATGTTTTTGTTATATCGGAAACTTTCCAAATAGTAGGAATTATGAAAAGTAGGGTAGACACATTTCCCCTCCCATCTCATCCCATCACATATCGTCTTGTCATGTTTCTATCTCGTCTTTTCCCGTCCCGTTTTTTTCCGTGTCATTTTTTTCCCATCTTATATGAGAAACCGTTTTCATTTTTCATTTCCCGATTGGGAACGAGAATTCCCGAAATCTTAATTTATCCCATTTGAGATACATTTAAAAATTAGTATATATATTATTATACACATATGTTATAAAATCTTATATACTTCTTACACATTTTAATCATAGTTAGTATTTAAAATTTTATCAATGAGCTTTATGTTATTTTTATTAAATTTAAAAATGTTTTTCAGCTACTTTTGTTTTTATAGAATTTCGAACACACTAAACAAATAGTTATATTTTTATTTAGTTATTTGATATGCTAAAAAATTATATTGACTGTTTATCAATTATTTTAGTTTATTTGTATTGTTTACTAGATTGATATTAAATAATTAATATTAGCATTTTGTTTTTGAAAAATGTATGTATCAAATAACAAAGTCAAAGAAATTTTGGAATTCTTACTACCATCGCGTCCCATTTCGTACCGTCCAGAACTATCAACGGTAAGAAAATCGGACAAGTATTTTAGCTCCCAAATTCTTTTCACATTTTCGATTATGAAAAATCCCGCCCCGAATTGTCATTCGTCCACATCTAATAAAAAGCATATACTAAATTAATAGTGATTAGAATTAAAAATAAAATTAGTATAATAATCTAAACTAAACCAATTGAATAAAATTTATTCATTTATTGTTTAAGTTTTTCTGAAATAAATATAGTTTTAATCGACTGTCAAATATAGATTTTTTAGTTTTGCAAAATGTAAATCCATCGTAAAAATGAAAAAGACATAACTTCTAAGATAGTAAATTATCATCAAAATTCGATGTTTATTTTCTTTCTTGAATTAGTTTTTTTTTTGTGTTTTTTAATAATCAATGATTTATAATATTTTTATGGGTCATGCTATTTTTTTATTTAGACTTTCTTTGTGGAGTTAGTAAATGTTGGACCAGGGTCGGTTTAAAATTAATGGAGATGGAAAAATTTAAAATTTTGATAACTAATTGAACATTTAAGTGGTTAGTGATGGGCTAAATGTGTTTGAACAGATGTGATATATCAATTATTTATTAACTATATACCTATAAATAGATTTTTAAATATATATAGATATTAAAAAAAAATTGTAAAAGAAGGTCAATTCAAATATTGGATCTAAGACAACTAATTTGTGTGCTGGTTGATATAAGTATGTGCAAAATTGTTGTTATTATTACTATAAGATGAATTTTATATTTTTTACTATAATATCACGTTATTTAATTTTATTTTATTTTTTATATCACTTGTTTAGCGTTTTCCGAAACAAATATAGTTTTAATAGAATATCAATTTTTTATTTTTACTTTTGCAAAACGTAAATCCATCGCATAAATGAAAAAGACATAACTTCTAAAATAGTAAATTATCATCAAAATTTGAAGTTTATTCTCTTTCTTGAATTGTGATTTTTTTGTGTTTTTGAATAATCAATGATCAATAATATTTTGATGGGTCATGCAATTTTTGTACTTAGACTTTCTTTATGAAAGTAAATGTTTGACCAGGGTCTGTCTAAAATTTTTGGAGCTGGCAAAAAGTTGTATAGTTGTTTTTAAATTTTGATAATTAATTGAGCATTTAATTGTTGGTGATTGCATGAATGTGTTTAAAGAGATGTGATATATCAATTTTTTATTAACTATATACCTATATATAGATATTTAAATATCTCTATATATATATATAGATTTTGGAGCGAAGACAACTAATTTGTGTGCCGGTTGATATAAGTTTGTGCAAGAACTATTGTTATTATTACTGTTAGATGAATTTTCGTTAGATTTGGATGGATCTAGTTTTAGATTTTTTTTTTCTATATATCAAGTTATTTTAAAATTTTCTTTTTTTTTTTTTCAATTGCAATTTTTTTTAACTTTTTTTCAAACACAAATGTTTGTGGCTACTTCTTCAAATCATGCCTTGCATTTTATGGGACAAGTAGAGAATGAGTTTGTCTCAAATCAATAAGCGGACACATAAGATCAAGTAGTGGAATAAATGTCAAGATGGAGACTACTATCATTTATAAAGACAGTGCAACAAGTGTTAACCAGATGATTGAATGATGCATAAAAAGTGATAGAACCAAGCCTATACTTTCGAAGTTCTTTTCATACACTCAAGAAATCGAAAAAAAAAATCGAAATCATGAAGTGAAATATGTTCGTTCATCTAACAATGCTTCACATATGTTCACAGAGTTAGTGCATATCTATGTATTCAGGAAGCATGTCCATAACAATGGAGCGTGTCATCTACGAAATTTTTGAAATATAGTCTTAGTCATTCAAGAGAGAGAGGTTGCAGGGTTGCACTATTATCTCCTTAATTACTATTGCTTTTTTTCTACTAGTTTTTTGTTATAAAAAATTTAAAAGGCCGCAAAAGATATAAATACAAGGAGCATTAGTAAAAAATATTTTCAAGAGGGTGTGTTAAAACATCAGTGAAGTGCTGGGGAAATTTTTGCTTTTTACACATGTTGTCCAAATTTGTACACTTCATTCAATATTTATTGTTGTGGACATATTGTGGGAAAAGGTTAAACAAATGCTGCACTTTTTGAAAAGTGCAAAATAAATATTCTAAATGTCTAAGTTTATAAATAATGTTATACTTTATGTTGACTGTTCAAAATAAGGTATATATTTAGTCAACATTAAATTTTTCTGTTTATAAAAATTTTACATTGACTAAATTTATACCTTATTTTGCACAGTCAAACACAATGTATGGTATTATTTATGCACCCTAACATTTACAACATTTATTTTGCACTTTTGAAAAAGTACAGTATTTTTTTGGCCTTTTCCCGACATATAGTCATTGCATATACATTGTATGTATTTTTATGAGATACATCCCATTTGTAAAAGATAACACTTGACTTTGATACTTCAAAAACACAAGTATAATAAAACTATTCTCTACCTTTTCTCAAGAATATTAATTGTCAAGACTAAAATTTTAATTAATTATATAAACTTAATTAAAATATACTGATATGACTAGTTAATCTGAGTTCTATTTATAACAATATATAGTTTTTAAATATTTATATATATTAATGTTTGTTATTGTTACTATTATTAAAATGCACTAACACTGAAAATGACATCAAAATTTTGATTCTTCGTCTCAACGATGAGGTTTCGCGTTAATAGGATTTAGGTTAATGGGTCCATATGCCGTGACTCACAATTACCTAGAAAAAAAAAGAAACTAACAAATACGTACATAATTTTTTTATAAGTGAGACAAAAATGAGTAGAAATGAAAAAATGGAAGATGACAAAAAATGGAAAAGAGATAACAAGAACAAGAAAGACATCGCTGAACGAAAATGTGACAAAAACTAAAGAATGAAAATTCAAATAAAAAAACAACTTCAACTAAAGAGACCCAACCAACAAGACAATGCATCATGTCAAAATACTAGTGCATCGTTGATGGTTCTTGGAAGCAAACAAACGTTTTTGCGGACTTACGAGATGGTTATGCAGTCACAACAATGAAGAAACATGTTTGATTTGCCCCGAGAATGTTCAATAATTATAATAAAATGCAATAAATAATATGAAAGGAAAGTATGGTTGAAAAAAACATAAAGGAAGAAATGTATTAAAAAAACGTTAAAATTAAATAACATTTAACATAGTAAATATAACAGTGGAAAGACAAGTAGCTTAATGGTGGCAACCTCTGTGCTTTTACACTGTGACCAGGGTTCGAACCCTGGTCTCTCAAGTTGAGGAAAACAAATGAAGATTTAATTAGCCAGTTCAGCTATTGACAAAAAAAAAACACCACTACAAGAGGAGAGGCAATAACCGACGGCCATATCGGTCGGAAAGAGGTCTTACCAACGCATTACTGACGGGTTTTATCGGTCGTTTTAAGGTGGTCGGAAACCGAATTCCCTCAGTAATCAGTCGGTTTTTTTGCTACAGATACAGACGAAAACCGACGGGCAATTTACCGACAAACCCGACCGAGACTGACAAAGATGTATCTGACAGAGACTGACAGATAACGTGGCCAACCGATACTGACGGGTTCCAACGCCGTAACAGGTGACGGAAACCGACAGAATATCTGTTTGGTAATCGTCTAAATAAACCGACGGTATATCCGTTAGTATTCGCATTGTCGGTCTTCGTCAGACGTGGTTGGAAAGCATCCGTCGGTTTCCGTTGGTTAGTTTCTAAAAGAAACCAATGGAAACCGACGAATGTTTAAAATATTATAATTTTTTTATTTTAATTATTTTTTGGCCTAGAATAATATTTTGCAAAAAAAAAAACAATATTTGATTTAAAAAAAATGTTTGTTTAAAAAAAAAATTGTTTACTAAATAAAAAAAACAAATAAAAAAATTATTTAAAAAAAAAAAAAACGTATCTAAAATCTAGATCCGAGGTGACGAGGATGTAGGTGAAGCAGAGGAATTCCCGGACTCTTGAGCTATCGATCCAAACTTGTCTTCCACGAGTTTTTTTAATAGCTCCATCTGGGTAGCCATTTGATTATGTTTGGCTTCATTTTCGGCCTTCTCCCTAGCCAATTCTTCCTTGACTGATTGGAGCTCCGCCTCGTACTCCGCAATGACCGTGCTCTTGTTGCCCTGCAAGACATCAAACGGCTCGTTCAACGGTAGCTCTCCTAACCAAAATGGTCTCTCTTTCTCGATAGGGGTTTGCTGAATCATAAAATTAAATTAGTAACTAAATATTTGTATTTTCAAATTCAAAAAGATAATTATGTCAAATTAATATTTTTACCTCAAGAACAAGCTGATCAATCGTCTCAGGAGGTACCGAAGAGCTGGATCCTGATTGCGAGAGCTGTCGTTCCACTTGGATCTTCGCCCTCTTGCATTTTTCAGTGACCTCTAAAGCTTTCCGATCCTCAATTTGTCCGGTCTTCTTGCTTTTATGCGTTTCGACCATCACCTCTAGAAAATCAGTACGCCTTTTATTCTTGTTTGTATGCATTGTTAAAAGAAAGTATTAGATAATTAATTTTGAAAAAAATTAAATTTAATAACTTACCATCTCCGTAACAATGGTCTCGTATGTCTTCGCACCAACATTGTGCGTTGCAACCCCTTTTCCTCCTCGGTCGCTAAGACGGTTCTTCGAGTTGATCGTCGAGATAGAACGAGTTTTATCGAGGCCCCAATACTCGATAAAATCATCCCAAACGCCCTGGTTAAGTGTTGGCAATTTCTCTTTTCCACTCATATACCTCTGCTTCCACTCGTTGACGTTCTTGGAATACGAGGTAGCCGCCTGCTTGTCAAACTTTTCATGAACCAGAACTGTAATATTGGGATCCCACTGAAATTCTTGCTGCAAAAATCAAATTAAATTTGGTTAGTTTATATATAAATTAGTTTATATATAAATTAAATGAACAAACAAGTTAAACTTACAGGAAAAGTCCTGAACCAAGAATCGCGGTCGAGTTGCGGTATGGAACGATATGTCGAATATTTACGGGCTTAGGATGGTTATGCAGTCACAACAACGAAGAAGAAAGATTGTTGATTTTCCTAGGAATGTTCAATAATTATAATAAAATGCAATAAATAATATGAAAGGAAAGTATGGTTGAAAAAAAAGTAAAAGGAAGAAATGTATTAAAAGGAACGTTAAAATTAAATAACATTTAGCATAATAAATATAACAAAATGGTGGAAGACAAATAGGTTAATGGTGGCAATCTCTATGTTTTTACACCGTGACCAGGGTTCGAACCCTGGTCTCTCAAGTTGAGGAGAATTAATGAAGATTTAATTAGCCAGTTGAGCTATTGACAAAAAAAAACATGCACAGTGATAATTATGAAAAAGGAAAGTATGAAAAATATAATGTTTAAGTACACTAGAAGATTCGAACCTGTGTTCACCAATGTATGTAAGCTAACAATTACTACGTTTGTACAACAACTTCTGCTATATGATGACTCTAAACTATTAACATAATTTGTTATGTAAAAGTCATTGTTTTATGGGTTATAACTCAGGATCATACATGTTTATAACCTATAGTTAAATCAAGTCACTGGTCTATAGGGCTCATAAACTGGTTGGGCAGGTGTCTAACCACAGTTATAGAAATGGCTAGTAGGCAAAATGGTTGGCTTTTACTAGCCTAAATGGACTTGCAGACTAAATTATTTTCGTCTATGACCGCGCTGCGATGACAAACGATGACTGATAGACTAAATTTTTACTTCTTACCACAAAGTTTTATGTATCAACTACACCAAGTGCAGGGCAGTCAATTGTAGTAGGGTAATTGAACATAAAAAAGGAGGGGAGGTGGGGAAGAGAGCAATTAGCTACACAAGACTCGATTCAATCTAAGACAATTTGCAATATGCAAGAGAAATGTAAAGTAGCAAGGCACTTGAGCCATCACATTCAAGAACCAAAGATGAACCCGAGATGATAGACTAACAAGCTAAAATGGGTAGCCATGGATTTAAGTTTTGGAGTCTAGGACGACGGATTAGAAATGAGATTTTGGGTCTCTAAACATGCTTTGATAAATCCAAATCTACTACCTACTCTAATGCAAAAGGGTCTCTAAGACCTTTGAGAACGGGCTGTCTTGGTCACAAACGGTTCTTAAACCAACGTTTGAGGAAGTTACCCCTCATTAGAATACTCCCACACCCGAGCATTCATTGGTCGAAGAACCATTGGTGAATATATATATATATAACTGAAATTATTAGTATTTGCCACATAGATGACAAAAAATTAATATATGCCACAAAGTAAATTATTTATTTATATAAACGAATATTTAAAAAAAAAATTACAAATAATTATTTTGTATCCCACACAAAATTTTGTTTTAGATCTGCCAATGCATACATGTAAAGCATTCGAACAAGAAAAAAGTCAAATACTAAAGTTTTCTGAAAAAACTATATCTTTTTTGAAGGAAATATACTTTACCATGTTAGAAAACTCTTTGATAACAATTAACATGAAATTTTGATAATCTGAGACAACAATGAATATGTAAATTATTGTTAATAATTATTGTTAGGTAGAAGGCGGGTCAATTATACTAATTTTTAATGCATAATATATGAAGTATCTGAATATATACGCATATATATATAATCATTTATTTTTAAACATTTGGTTCAATTTATGTTTAGGCCAAAATTTTATAAAATTAGACCATATCTTAAAAAAATTAGGTCATACTTATTAGTTATTTTTGCTAAATATGTTACGGTTAGATCATGATTTTAACAAAATATCAAGTTTCTATATATGTTAATTAAATTTTTTTTTTTTTGTGCTTTACGCCTCTACGACTTTGGTTACAATATGAAGTGACCTAAGTAGACCAATAACTAATTATAAATTTTTGGTCTTTTTAGAACCCAATTTTGAAAGAAAAATATAATTTATTTCTAATGCATGTAAGAAAAAAAAATTGTCCATGTATATAATAAATATGATATTAATTTGGAATTGTAAATCTTTGTTTTTTTTTATTAACTTCGATGTTTTGGGCCGAAGCCTGTACATCTTTGTGGGCTAGATTTGAAGCATGTTAAATCCATCTAAATAAGATAGTATTCTTTCCCAAAGCGTGATTTGAACCTCGTATCTCAAAATTTTGTCAAGGGTGTTGGATATTTAGTTTAAAGGAACTATGAAAATATAATGATTTTATTTAGGAAACTTTCCAAATAGTAAGAATTATAAAAAACATACACTAAATTTATTGTGATTAAAAGTAAAAAAAAAAACTACTATAATAATCTAAACTAAACTAATTAATTAAAATTTATTCATTTATAGGTTAAGTTTTTCTGAAATAAAATTATTTCAATACAATATCATTTTTTTTTTTACTTTTGCACAACCTAAATCCATCATAAAGATGAAAAAGGCAAAACTAGAAGTTTTATATTTTCTCTTGAATTGGGGTTTCGTGTGTTTTTGAATAATCAATGATAATAATAGTTTGATGGGTCATGCGACTATTGTATTTAGACTTTTTCTTTGTCAAGTTATTTGAGCTGGCAAAAAATTTATTTATTTCATATTATGAAAATGTAGTAAACATAAAAATAGTTTCACTATAAAAATGTGGTAATGAAAAACAAGTAATAAAAACAAGATGAAGGCGGATATGAATATGGATAGTAATAAGACCAACCAAAGTGTAGAATTATTTTTAATTATTGATAAAAAATTGAGCAATTAATTGGTTGCTTTTAAGTGGTTGGTGATGGGGAAATGTGTTTGAAGCGATGTGATATACCAACTTTTTATTAACTATTTGTAATATATATATATATATATATTTACTATATTTACTATATACAAAATTTTCAATATGTATTTTTTTGTCATCCATTCCACAATATTCCGGTTTATTAGTCTAAATTCCATTAAAAAAAAATCTAATCATCAAGAAGCAGAATCAAACTTCCGATACTATGGTCACTGATAGTCCACTCTAACCAGTAGACTGATGAACACTCAACGATTTTTAAATATCTATATATATTCGAAAAATATATAAAAGATGGTCGCTTCAGATTTTGGATCCCAGACAACAAATTTATTGCCCGGTAGATATAAGTATGTGCTGGACCAATGCTTTGGCAGGAGTTATTGCTATTATTAATGTTAAATGAATTTTTATTTTTTTAATCTAAAATATTGACAATAAATAAGAAAATTAATGTAAATAATAATTTATCTATTAAGTATCTAAGCTAACCAAGCATAAACAGGAAGATGCCTCACAAAAAATGCACACTAAAGTAAATGGTAGGCATGAATGAAAGCTTTCAAGAGAAATTATGACTAGATGGAGAGTGTCGAAAAATGAGATTGAGCACTAAGCTAACATAAGAGTGGTAAAATGTTGGAATAAGAAAGCTCAATGTTCATTGGAAGTTCCTAAGCAAGACAATTAGTCAATATAGTAACCAGCAATTTCACAAGAGCAAAAAGCATCGAAAGAACAATATCACATAGATTCAGCTCTTCCAAATGAATATCTTAGCTACTCTTTGTTTTGTCTATTAAAGCTGTAGAGTTCTAATCGTTTAACTTTTGTAACTTTGTCCTCTGCTTTTTTTTTTTTTTTTGTTGTTGTAAAACCTTATAATCCAATTTAACCAAATTGAAAAAATAGCATGTCATATAAATTTATTAGATACTACATATAGAGTAAAATAGTACCCCCCTTACAAATAAATCTTACACATTTATATTTTACCTTTTTCAATGTTTAGATTATGTTAAATTCATTAGTCTAGTGACTAATCTTTTATGTGCCACGAAAATCTATTTAGGTATAACATTTTTTTTTTGATAAAATAGGTTCTTCTCTTTTTAAAAAAAAAATAACTCTTTTTTAACAATAATTTTAAATTTTGGGATATAATTATTCAGACTCGTAAATATTATACTAAAATATAATTTACATTGTTGTATATATAATATTTAGTTCTAATTCTCTAGACAATTGCATAGAAATATTTAGAGGAAGGTGGTTGGGAATGTGGAAGATCGAAAACATGGGCTAATTATTGGATCCAAAATCAAGTTTATTATCTCAACATTAACACCCTTAAGGGGGTTCATTATTTAAAAGATATACTACTTACGAAGAATGAATTTTCTTTGAAATAGTTTCTTATTATATATATTTTTTTTATCATTTCTAATGATACAAACTATATTATTATCGAAATATCATCAAGTTTGAGCTCAATGAAACCAAATTCTAATTAACTAGCATTAATGCCAAAACTACTCGCATTTATTCAAAATGTTTTACAACCAAAAAAAATATAGAGAATGATCTAAATAATTATGGTGAGGTTATATAAAACGAAATTGAAAGATAACTAAAATAGTGGCGATAAATATATTAATAAAAACACACATTACATTTCATTTAGATTGTAGGCACAAACAACCTTGTACGACATAAACACAACCGGAAACAACATATTGAAAGACTTGCATTTTATCAAATACAAGACATTTATTTCAAACAACTTTTACTCTTTAAATTAACTTCATAGATATGATTCTCTAGGGGGTTGCACTTGCAGCAATAGACCTCTTGTTGCACATAGTAGAACATGCATTGGTACAAGTCTCAACTGCTTCATTCACAATTTCACTTTTATTAAGTAAACAAATAATACTAATAATAATAATAATAATAATAATAATAATAATATAGTTTGTTTTACCAGAGTTTTGAAGAGTTGCTCGAGCCCTACACACAGAGGATATACATCCCAATTTGCAATTTTCATTGACAACATCACCTAAGATCCAAATAACTTGGCTCATAAATAATGAAATATTCATCTTGCAACCTTTAAAGAACAATGAAATAATAAAGTTACCGGTAACTCTTTGGTCATTAAAAGGATGGTCCCGAGGGCATGTATTCGAGGCAA
Source organism: Heliophila coronopifolia (assembly GCA_900406365.1). Lineage (NCBI taxonomy): Eukaryota > Viridiplantae > Streptophyta > Magnoliopsida > Brassicales > Brassicaceae > Heliophila > Heliophila coronopifolia. Next base: position 3,184 of record OVAW01000511.1, on the reverse strand, counting down.
TTATAATACATCCATTTTGATCTGCGCATGTTTGCACCGGTTTATTTATAATGCAAACAAGATATAGAGATCTAGCATCCACGGTCGGGCAGCAACTTCTTGCTTCAACTTGAGATTGCGCCAAGAGGAGACTTATTATGAACACACTTAGAATCGCAATTTTGCCTTCCATTTTCTGATTGATCACAAAAGGAAAGTAGAGATAAAAAGTTTGGTAATGATGAAATGGTGACAACAAAAGAGTTTCTTAAATACTAGTTTATTTGTATCATGTCACATGACCAGCATTTATTATCATATCCATGGCCACTAGTTTAATACAACGTGTTTCTTATTACAGTTAGGTTTGATTTTCAATTTAAAATCGATTGGTTCAGTTTGACTTTTCAATTTAAAATAAATTTGGTTTTATTACTTTTTTTTTATCAATATTGGTCCACAACAAATCAACCTATTTTCTTGAATCTTATTAAACGGAAATTTTATCGTCGAGGTGGGGGATCGAACTCCCGATACAAATTCACTACTAGTACACTTTTTTGTTGATATTGGTTTTTTCTAATTTTTGTAATCTTTAATATTAAAAATAGTATGTTAAATACTAAGAAGAAGACTAAAAAATATATAAAACTAGAATATAATCCTGCAAATGAGAATTCTTACGCTAGCTGTCGAGGTCATTTCATGCACTCATGACTCATGAGAAGTGAATTAATATATATAGCTAGAATAATTTTAAAACCAATTTAATTAAATATGAGATTTTATATGTGGATTTTTCAAATATATTTTTTAATGATAATAGAATTTGAAAATTAATAATAAAATAGAAAACCATCAATTTTCTATTTAAGAGTGATCTCCTAATAGTACCATGTAGATATAAATCTTTAAAAAAGTAAAATAAGAAAAAAATTATATGAACTTTTCAAATTTTAAGAGTGATTTAAACATTTAGATTCGTCCTTTTATATCTCAAAAAAGTAAAATAAAATAAAATTTATTAGATCTTTTCAAATTTTAATTTTTTATTTTGTTTTTGTCCAATGCTTATGTGCCCAGTTGATTTTCAAATTATTTTAGATATTTTTATAAAATTATAATTAAAATATAGTAAACCAAGATATAACTAAATAACGAATTATATCTTTTTTATTTATGTCATTTAAAAAAAAAGACTAAAAAGTAATCAGTATTTAAAAAAAAAAATATTAAAATAACTACATATTTAAATTTAAACGAAGACATTATTTTAGAAAACTAAGACCACTAAGTTAATATATATTTTTCTTAATTTATGTTCCCTAGTATTGATTATTTTATTAAAAATATATTTTATATTAAATTTAATATATGATATCCAAAAATAAATATTATTTCAAAATAATAGAAAATATACAAAAATTTATATAAAACAAATTTGGATGAACGAAAATCCTAAATCTTAAATAATTTTTATGAAAATAAATCTACATAATCTTACTTACATAACTAAAAATAACCTAAAAACTACTAATAACTATCTAAAAGACAAGTAACCTAATGGTGGCAATTTCTGTGTGTTTTACACTATAATCGGATTAATTAATTAGGCAGTTGATCTGTTGACAAAAAAAACTATCTAAACTATATCCAACTGAATCAAAGTTTGAAGTTCCATAAGATTATTAAAATATGATTGATCATGTAGCGGTAAACAAGCTACTAAATCAATTAAAATTTAATATTATAATTTTTAAAAAATATACCTACACAATCTTACTTGAATCAATTAAAATTTATAATTGTATTTTTTAAAAATATATCTACATAATTTTAATTGATTGTATGTTTCTATCAAATTGATTGCATGTGTCTTTCAAAACATTGATTGTATGTTTCTTTCCAGATATGGCCACTGGTCCATCAATTAATATTATGACAACAAATTAAAACATATATTTTTAAAAATTTAATTAATTTTGAATAAAGTTTCAAAAATAATAATAATTAGTTTGTCGATGTCAGGCTGTCAAAAAATATATTTATAATTGTTATATAGTAGCTGAATAAATAGTATTATTTGTTTAACTTAAGTTAATGAATGTTTTAATCAGTCAGTTGAGCTGTTGATAAAAAAAGTGAATGTGTTAATCTTATCATATATATATGTTTAATTATTTTGTTCATGTATGTTTTAATGTATAAAGAAGCAATTCTCTCTTTAAATATTTTTTGTTAGTTCAATTAACTATTTTGTTTCAGCAATCAAAATTAGTTATTTTATATATTGTATGTGATGGTGGAGACAAAAAAAAAAAAAAAAAAATATATATATATATATATATATTGTATGTGATGGTATATATTCATTAATTGTTGATGTACTTGTCTTCATACATTAACAGAATTTTCATACAACGTGTTTTGTTTTTCTTCATTCTAACTAACTTCTTTGTGATTTAGTTTTATTTCGATTTTCTGTTTATAAAACCTTAATGTTAATTTTATTAATAATTATCTTCATTTGCTGACATTGCTATTTAAAACAAGCTAATATAAATAAATACATTTTTACTAAATTTAGTAATTGATCTCTTATACTTATTTAAAAGTTATCACATTTTATAATTATCCAAATTAATTAATTAATAGTGTAAAAAAACATTGTATTAAAATAGAAAATAAAAAATTTATTTAATATGGTAATAAGAAAAAAAATTCATAGAGTACTAAATATCGGAATTATTTAAATTGATCTTACTAACCGAAGTTTTTCAATCCAAACATGGCTCAAAATTTATATAAACAAAATGGTATATAATTTATAAATTATAAAATCGGTTTAGCCAAATAATTTGTCTTTTTGGCAAGCCAAATAGTACACAACCTGTCAAAAAATCTTAATACAAAAATAGTATGCCCATTAAACTATTATTGTTCCCTGAATATTTAAGAGAGAAACTTTAGCTTTTTGAACATGTAAGGTCCCATTCGTTTGGATATCTAGCTAGATTTTCTCTCTAGAAGAAGTAATCAGATGCACTAGCAAGAAGAAGTTTGTTTACGCGTTTGATTTTTTAATCCAGTAAATGTATTGCGATGCAAATATATTTGTTTGTGTGTTTACATTTGCATTGAGGTACACATTATATCAAAATACTACCCATTGATGGGGGCGGATTTAGGCAATCCACTTGCGCGG